>NNCF01127680.1:30218-59517 GCA_002313205.1 Laupala kohalensis
TATATATATATATATATATATATATATATATATATATATATATATATATATATATATATTACTACTTAAAAATACACCACGTAAAATGAGAAAGGAATTTGGTTTTTGCATCCACATTTTTAAACTCATTAAAAAATCAGAATAAAACATTATTACTACAAAATTTCTGTAAAACTATAGTATGAATATCGTTTAAGCAAGTTTGAAGTGAAATATTTGAGGCATTTCTTGGTATACTCGTATGTGCGCTTTACGATCAAAAAATAATACAATTCGTTCACTTAAAGAAAGGTCGCAAAGTTATTGAAATAAAACAAATACTTCTTCTAATTTGTATTTAATATTCGTTGTGTTACATTTTATGTAGTAAAATATCATACTATTTTTAGAACAATATGTATTTTTCGGTTAATTCTTATCAATTCATGAAGCACTAATGAATCACAAACACATGTACAAATTCATTCACGATATAAAACTAAATGTGTTATAGACTGAATCGAAGGGATATTTAAAAAATATCATGTAGTCTACTTGATTTATTGCTCTATATGTTGCCATTAGTTGGAAGCATTGACGCTCGATCGAGTAGCGTTTACTTCTTGTCCCTCGTCTCCCTTTATCCTTCGTTTCCCATTACTTTCATTATTAACCATTATATCCTGCGCTTTATCTGTCAATATACGAGCGCACTATGCGAAAATATATATCTTTTGATTGCGCAAAAACACTGCGACCAATATCCCCGAAAGCTCATACAATACGCCGCCGACCGGGAACCAGTCAATAAATAATGGACATCGACAGGCGAATGCGAAGTGAACGGTTCGGCGGCGATGCGATTCCTAGTGCTAGGAAGGAAAGTGCGGGCGAGCGAGCGACAGGCAAGTGGTCTACAGACAGTCGGAAATGAAAGATGTTGAAATTAAGGAAAACTGGTCAGTAAGTAAGCAAGCAAGCAAGAAACGAGGATAATTTTCCGAGATATTTCCGCATCAGTTTAGTCATGTAAATGGCAAACTTTCTAAGTGCGTAAAAAGTTTTTACAGTAGACACAGACTGGTTTAGCGCAATAGCTGACGATGAAAAATAATTCAAAAAAAAATTGATCACTTGTTTGAAGTTGCAACTAATAGTGCTTTAAAAGAAATTTTAAGAAGCTTAAATAAACACTCCAATCAGAGACAACTGCCTCGAGGCACATCTTAGTGCTACAAAAGCTCTAACACACAGCGACTCATCAGTCATTCAAACAGGGGACTCGCAACAGGACATAAGCTCCTGGTCAAACAAAGGTCCACATAGTGGCTCGTAGACGTTTTTATGTAGTATAAGATGTGCCTAACGTGTTGTTTTAATCCATTTTCATTCAAGACGAAATCTGTATTGTGATCCACTCCACATCATTACTAAGTGGATGTATGAAGAAAACCACTCCGAGTACTGGTAATTGGGCGTATGATTTCAACTGGTAAACAAGTTATATATGGACTAAACCATCACAAGTGATCAAGATGGCGACAAAGTTATTCTCAAGAAATCCATTCTATACCATGTTCTATACAAGACCTAATAATAATTCAGTGTCAAGCATCAACTTGAATCTTTGCTTGTGTAGACCAATAATATTTGGCTACACTCCATAAATTATAAAGAGAAGTCTTTCTGTTTAAATAATTATTTCCACTCTCTATGCGTGTATCAAAATTCGAAACTTACTCAAGTTAAGTAATTCTGTTTACATAAAATTTAGCATATTAATTATTATTCATATTTTTGTATAAATACAACCTATTGGTAAAGAATACATGCCAATGCGTTGTATATCAAATTGTGCTTAATCAATTTATTCAGTATACGTAATTATAAGTTAATTCTTATTATTTTTGTAAAAACAAATTGACAATAAAGATGGCATGCAGCCAACTTATTTATAAATCTTGTAGTTAATCGAAAAGTCATTCTGTTTATGTAACTTAAGTATATTGTTTTGTTCGCAGTGTTGCGAACATTTATTGAAATCTTTATTTAATAAACATTTGTTTTCACTAAATGAACATATGTGTTGTTCATCCTTGCGTTTCATCTAAAGACTGGGATATTACGCAGTTTTCCTTATGTTAGTCTAACCACTCATAACACCGTGTCATCAGCTAGTTGAAAATAAAGTAACTTCATGTTGCGGTTGACCTTTTCGTCCAGGTGCTGACGGTGATCACGTACTGGACGGGACAGGAAGAGAGCAGAAAGCTTGCATCGATCAGCCTCGAACCCAAGTTTTTCGCGCAATTCGGATCCATGATGGACGAGTTGTTCCATGACGGTGAATCATCAGAATCGGAGTCTGAAGACGAGGAAGCAGCGATTCAGCCTACAATTCAGCGTGGAAGCTCCGGTGTCATCCACTCCGTGGTCATGGAACGTACGCCTGTAGCGGGAGAACTTACGGGACAAAAAATCCCTTATGCAGAAGGTGAAACTCCAGTTGAACAGCAACGGGATACTAGGTACATAACATTCATTCACTCAATTGTTTATTTATATATAGTAGAATCCTCGAGATCTGAGGCGTGCCGGAATTTTTACGGGATTTTTATCGTTTTCATCTGAAACAGATTGAAATTGTAAACATGAATAAACAACAGTTAGTAACAATTTATCATTCAAAATTTTAAATGGTCCATTGTTTTGAAACAATGGAGGTAACGGTCACAAATAACGGGAAACGTCAATGTAAATAAATGAAAACGGCAATTTTTTAAATAAACGGTCGGTGTCGAATATTCCGGATTATAGAATGCCGGAGTAGATTATCCGTACCAATAACCAGAAACAGATCCTTATTTAAGAATTAGATTTCCTCATTGTAAATGACACTGATTTCCGCCAATAATATAACGTAAATATTTAGTTTACATGTTAAACTAAAACAGAAATAAGAAAAACGAGCAGTAGCAGAGAAATGAACCGTTCACTTACATTGCAAGTATGTGTCGTGCAGTGTGGAAATGTGATTGATTTAACAACCAAGTCTCCGCTTTCACGAGATAAATAACATGGACAGATTCCGTTGAAATTCTCGCTTAGCAGCGATTTATTGAATACAAAGTAATGTAAAGGAAAAGTCACCGCTTGACAGCACATAAAACCTGGACGTCGTCAGCTGAGCGTCTGTGGCGGCTGGTCCGTATTGGTTTCGTTCCTCCCTCAGAAATCCTTGGCGTTGTATGGCGATACAGGTGCCCTTCTGGTGAGGAAGTCGATCTGGGTGACTTGTCGTCTTTCCAAGTGGCGCCGAAGTTCTTCAAGTTGAAGGATTTCGTGGCGGATTTAAATGTTCATATCCTCGCGGACTTGCACATTAGATAAAGCTAGTTGCTTTAAATCTTCCTGAATTGAAATTGAATGAATTTCGTTTGACTTGAAACTACCGTTTGTGAACTCAATTTGCGCACGTCTGACTGCTCGACTGAACGGCTCGAAGTAGCGAAGCGAAGTAGTTGTTATCCGTTCCTAAGGCTGGCTTCTTAAAGATGAAGATAGTTGACGATCTTCATACTAGTGGTGATTAGCTCTAGTGAAGAAATAGTGTCGTCATAAGGCGGTCAGGTGCTAGCGTGCTTGCTTGACGTGAAGATAAGCGTAGAACTTATTTTATGTCGAGTTCTATTCTCTGTCTGGGCCTTGGAATTTGCTGGCCTTGGAATTCGGTGTGCCTTGGATATCTTGTATTTCAGATGGGCCGTGCTGAAGTGTAAACAGAGTTCATTCTTTTCTTTTCAAGTGAATATTCGTGGTGAAAGTTATATTATCTTGCGGTAAATATTGTAGTGAGCTGTATTTAGCTATCTCTGTAGGAAGCTGTGTTCCTAGGTCATCAGCGACTAAGTGCTTGCGAGCAGGCTGATGTGGGCGAGCAATTAACAGGGGAAGGAGTGTATTGTAGGAAATGTAGGAAGGACACATTTCGCTACANTGACAGCAAAAAAGTAAACAAATTACATACATACATACAAACACTCTCCTTTATATATATATAGATATGGATTCGGCCCATTTATTGCAGTAAAATACACACTTGAAATGATAATTTCACACATCTCAGACAAATTAAGTTTAATTAATTTCTATTTATATTGAAAATACTTCTATCTACACATGCTTATGCCCCATAAACTTTCCCCCAAAATCACACGTTCACGTTTGTACCCCGGTTTACATGAGTGTTGGTGCACTATTAGTTCCAACCAGATTATCAATAACAGACTTTATCAATTTTAATTATAAACTGAATTGTTTCTTCGGAATGTCATTGAATCTATTTATAGTTTTGACTACTTTAACCCCAAAGCACACGCTTCTTTTTATTCACTATCGTCGCCACTTGGCTTCTACTCTGACTGCTGTAAGAATATTTTACCTTATACAGGATGATATAGATGACCTGCCAGTCTCGAAAACGGAGTTGTCGTTCATAGCCCTTCGGGAATCAATGACCCGAGAGTCGTCTCGTAACTTCCGTACCGCCACCAACAGCCGCTGCCTTGTTGCCGGAAGTCACCAACGTGTGTGTTGCCCCTTGGCGCCCCGCTCCACTCGCCTCCAGTCAGCATGAACCGTGTAACGGCCTAATTAAGGCACTTAGCCCGATCGTTGGTTTACGTCGAAACGAAGTCCGAGCCGAACACATAATTAAAATGGCTAATGCAGAAGCCACTCGGTAACTAAGTCGTTATGATTCATTAGGCTAACTCCCAGTTGTCACGCTCGATCTCCCTAATTAGGACGATCAACTCCAATAAATTGGTGATCAGGGAAAACCTGAACCACTCAGCAATAAGAATGCCCGAAAAAGTGTCAGAACACTAGCAAACTTGAAGTGTCTGATCGCAAAATTCCTAAGCCAAATCTCAAATCTAAGTTGTTGAATCTCAACATCTCAGTTAAATTCGAATCTCAAAATCTAGAATCTCTCCGTGTTCACAACTCCAATCTAGAATCCTGTGTCCAAATCTCGAATCCTTTCTATTTAGAAAATCTCTTCTTTTTATCACATCTTTCAAACTTTCGCGGAGCAAGTCACGCCCTCCCCCGCGTCACGTGTTACTACTAACCTATTATTACATGCGGAACTACTCGGATTGGATACTAACCAATTATTATATCGACTCCATGCGGAACTACTCGGATTGGTTATTTTAATAATACGTCACTTCGTTCTCGATGAATCATACAGCCTCCTTTTAAACTTAACGACGCAGTTTTTCGTCGCCGCCTCGGCTTGTCCATGTGTCTCAAATGATAATGATCCTCCCGAAGGATCTCATTATCAGAACGCGGCGTCGTGTCGTCTCATTGTCTCCTTGTGTGCGATGTTCCCGCTTCTTCTCAACCCCTGACACCCCGCCTAATTCTATAGACTTCTTGAACTTTTCACTGTCGCACGAATCACTTTCCCTTTCGCTTTGCCCGCCTTGTCAGTCATGGGTCTTTGGCGGCTCATTCACTTGTGTTGTGATCACGCGTTACGTCTTTTAGCACAATCCTCCTCCTCTCCGACTTCACCTGTTTTGCGGGCTTCGTTTGTTGCCGCTGTGGTTATTCTTGGAGTACCCAAGAACCCACTTTTTGAATTTCGACATCTGCTTCCTAAATTTCTACAGTGCCCTTCCCTCCTTTGTTCAGTTAGGTGTCTTCCCATCTCGGGTTATTTCGCACCCCGATTCTTTGTTTCTTTGAGTCTATTATCTATGTGCCGCACATTCTAATGCGTAGGCGTTCTCCTTCCAAGGGTCTGTTTTTACGATGTTATTTGCTCGTTCTCGCGGTCACCCACGCAGTGTGTAAACCGCTGAATTTTGCCCTCCAAGCTCCCTTTCAAAAACCCAGCCTTGAGTACGCAGCGGTTGAATTTTATGTGCCTTTTCAAATTATTTATTTTAATTCTTAATCAAATGTAATGGATTAAATCCCCATTACAAAAAATATATATCAAAGTTTGAAATTTACGCAAGTCAAGTAATTCTGTAAATTTATCATATGAATTATTATTCATATTTTTTGTATAAATACGACCTATTGTTAAGGAATAAATGCCAATACGTTGTATATGAAATTGTGCTTAATCAATTCATTCAGTATATGTAATTATAGGTTAATTCTTATTATTTTTATAAAAAACATAAATTGACAGTAAAGATGACATGCTACCAACTTATGTATCAAACTTGTAGTTAAATCAAAAAGTCAATCTGTTTATGCAACTTAACTATATTGTTTTGTTTGCAGTGTTGCGAACATTTATTGAAATCTTTATTAAAGTTATTTTTACAAAATGATCATATGTGTTGTTGACCCTTGCATTTCATCTAACGACTGGGTTATTACTCAGCTTTCCTTGTTAGAGTCTAACCACTCATAACAACCGCAGTTGGTACTCAAAAGGGTATATGTACCACACCAGTCATTATCATCATTTTACTCGGTGTCACGACAAACTATTGAAAAAATATTTCAAAATTATAGTATAGTATCTATTTCTCCGACTGTTATTGCATAACACATGTTAGCTTCGTGACGATGTATACGCACATCTTTTGACCGCCAAAGAAATTAAACAATTAACATAAAGCTCTTACACCGACTACTNACGCACATCTTTTGACCGCCAAAGAAATTAAACAATTAACATAAAGCTCTTACACCGACTACTATGGCATTAACGTTGCTAAGGAGATCGTTTTCCACAAAATATTTTTTTTTTTGCATTTAGAATGTTCCATTTACATACCTCAATTATCATCACTAGTAGCACTTTGTGACACAAATTTAAAATTGTTTAATGAGTAAAAATGAAGTAACATGAATCCTCTTCAAATGCACAGAAATCGTTTTTGTTTAAACTTATGTAAAGTATATTTTCATTCTTTATCGTGGAGATGGATGAAATGTTCTTTCTAAATCATGACAATGGTGCCAGATGTCCTTCCCGAGGCGCGTGAAGTATAAGTGAGGTGCAAGGTGAATGAGTGGAAGTCGTGGGAGAATGAAAGTCATCGGAAACGAGAGTACCCTGAAAAAAACCTGCTGCAAACCCGCTTTGTCCAACACTTCGATCAACCTGGATTTGAACAACGTCACCAGAGATAGATGAAGAGTGCACTATGCAATCTTCGTTGTTTGTATTATTAAATCTTATTGTTTTAAATTGAACAAGTGAAAATGGTCGGCAAATTACGTGAATGTGAGAGAAAAGAGACGGTCCCGTAGGATGTTTCAAGAGAAAGATTGTCGCATTCCTGAGAGCTCTGAAGATCAGGGTGCTTCTGAATTCGACGGAGGATTAAATTTTTTGATATTATTTAATTATGTACTATGTATTATTTCATGTAACAATACATTAAAATTAATGAATATGGTTCATACTTTCATAAAAGTATCTCTTTTGAAAAATTTTGATGATCACATTTTTAGAAGCCACGAGGTACTCACTGGTTGAGTAAAAAGTAGAAAGGAATGAAAAGATGTAAAAAGAGAGGAAAGTTTATAGCGAAGAGACGAACAAAATAATATGAGCTGTAAGTTACACCATCCAGAAATACACCAAGAAAGAACACTAACTTATTTGAAATCATAGAATACATGATGCGGTATGAGTATTAGATTTTAGAACTCTAAGATTTTTGCATTTCAACTTTCATGTGGTTGTTCAATATCCAAGCAAATGAATGAATAAAAATTCAAACTTTAATACATTTATATTTACAGATATTTCAATACATATTGTTTTATATAGGGTGCAGTGAACCGTCAAGTCTATTCCTTGAGAACTATTCACTATTTAATTCATCAAAAAAGTCTTTTCATCTCAAAATATTGATTAATATATGATAAAACACACACGTACACATAACATGAGGCTTCACTTAAATTAAAATACGGTTTCGGTTCATTCATGACTTTCAGTCGTCAATACCAGCGATTCTTCAAAATGATTTCCTTTATAGATCGTCAACAATATATCTAGAATTCTTACTCGAATTTGTATGAACATCACCGAACAAAACGCGACAGAAAATCATCATACAATATTTTTTATTGAAAAATGTATGACACACTTTCACTTTTTGTAGTTTTACGTGTATGTCGCCATATTGTGTGGGAAAATTGTAACTTTCATTACCCGTTACGTTTTAATCCATACCAACAGGTATCCTGGAACTTATGACTTGATTTCCATTTTACGATATTCGGATTTTTTTAAATTTCGACGTGAATTTTATTCAAAGGACTTGGAGATGGGAATTTCCATTTGTTGTCGTTCCTGGAAGAAGACAAGTAATCGGATAATAATTTTGTTATTACCAGAGCATTGTCTTCCAATATGTCCATCACGTGCGCATACAGCTGCCCACATAGTAGCTGAAGGGCGCAGCCCTATTTTTCCGGTGGTGGCAACGTGTATTGACCGCGCGTCACTGAGGACAGTACGCGATTTCAATTAAAACTGGAATTGGATTTTATTTACGTGCCTTTTGAGTGGGGTCTCTTCTGCCATTACGAAAGCCTTTTAACTGTTGGTCGTTCATAACTCTTGCTCTCTTATGTGCACTTTACATCCTGTGTCTCTTGATTATTCCGTTAGAGGAGGAAATATTGGCGGTGAGGAAAGAATTTATTTGTAACTAGCTCGTAGCTTTACCTCATGAATTAAGTTCTCTTATAAAATAACCAGTTAACGATAAATATGACTATCGAAAGTTTTGAAAAATAAATATATCGTTAATTTTCGTTACCGGTTTCGTATTTTTTTTTACTAAATAAGTACTTGATTAGCACTTATACAATTACAATCTAGTAAAAAATACAGACTAATGAGCAATTTTAATTTAACTTAACTTACTGTTACAAAAAATAAAAACTTAAGATTTCACCAACTGGTGGCTCTTAATTAGTTCATAATTTTGTGCACTGCACTAATGACATTAAACCTCAACAGAGTTCATATAGTTTCTTTCTTTTAAGTCTACGGGTCTCTCAAAAAATGTCCAGGAACTGAATTGCTTCTATATTTACATGTTGATGCAGACTCTCTTCGTGTTTTTGCGCAAATTTTTTGATGACATCATTCACTGACTGTATTTGTAAGTCCCTATGGAGATCTTGATTGCTTAATAATAATAATAAACTTTTATTTCGTGGGTAGGTTCAAGCCATCAGGCCTGCTCTTCCGCCTCACCACCGTCAAAAAAATAATACATGATAATAAAACATAAATAACAATACATACATTAATATATTCATAAACATAAATTATACCAAGAAGAGGGAGGACTAGAAAATTACTCTACTCTGGGGATCGAGCTAGGGATCATCCCAGTATTAACCTTAAGCAAATGAGGGAAACAGTAAGAAGTTTTGACTCCTGAAGGCGTAAAGAGTTTTAAAATTTAAAACGCTCAAATAAGTATGAAGGACTGTTCGTACATAGTAGTTGGAAAAGCAATACAAGACTGTGTAATTTACGCCTACTGTGTAATGGTAAAATCTTATTTGAGTGATAGAAGGCTGAAATGTGGCCAAATTTTCTTAAGTTGTAAATGTATCGAATACAAGAATTCTGAATGAGCTGAAGTTTGTTTGCGAGACTAATACTCATATCCGTGAAAAGAACGTTACAGTAGTCAAAATGAGGATATATGAGTAAGGATTTTTTGGTTGAAGTTGGAAGAAGTTTATGAATAAGTTTAAGGACATGAAGAAAAGCGTATATTTTCTTATCTACGTCAGCTGTGTGTTTATCCCATTGAAGTGAAAGTGACACCAAGATTCCTTATGTGAGAACACCAAGTGACTTGTTCATCTCGGATTTTATTGAAGTGCGATTGCATTTGTTAATATATTTTAGGGAATGAACGGATCCAATGATATACTTTGTGACTTTGATGGATTTAAACTTAGTCTATTACACTCTGACCAATCTACTAGAAAATTAAAGATATTGTTAATCTTATTTACCAGGTAATCAATTTCTCTCAAATTGCCTGAAAAATAAATCTGTGGATCATCCGCGTACATGTGATGCGAGCAGGAAGAAAACACGTTATAAATATCATTTGCGTAAATTATAAACAATAGTGGACCAAGTATATAACTTGGGGAGCTCCAAGGAAAATACATTTTGAATTGGAAATATTACTTCCAATTTTTACAACTTGTTTCCTTTCAGATAAATAGCTAGAAAACCAAGTAAGTGTGTGTTCAGAAAGACCAATATTTCTACATTTAGCTATCAAAATACCGAATCAAAGGCTTTGCTGACGTCCAATAACGTTAGAATTGTTACTTTTCTATCATCTAATGCTTTTCTTATGTCTTCAGTTACTTTGAGAAGTGCTGTTGAGTGCTGCGGCCCTGGCAGAAACCTGACTGAAAATTGTTGAGGAGTTCATTCTTTGATAAAAATTCAGAGATTTGCGTATTGACTATTTTTTCGAGCACTTTAGACAGAACCAGTAGAATACTTATCGGTCAAAAATCACTAAGGGAAGTAGCATTTTCAGATTTGGGAAGAGGTTGAACACGTGCTAGTCTCCAAGCTAGCGGGAACGTTGCTGAAGTCAGCGAGTAATTAATTATGTGTGTGATAGTGGGAAGAACCGCTTCTAATACAAATTTTAGCTGACGAGTATTTATATCATCTGCACCATAGGTATTCAATTTAAGGTTGCGAATAATTTTGAAAATTTCAACAGAATCTACATTTTTAGAGTAAAATTTATCACCCAAAAATTTGTTTTCACAATTTTTTTAGAGATTTTAAGTTTTTATCCTTGAGTTCAGGTGCAATGTCAATAAAGTAACTATTTAAATCATCTGGGGAGACTAAAATTTCTTTGGAACCCTCAGCCGACTCCGAAACTTTTCAAACTACGCCAAATTTCCTTGGAATCAGTGGTGGAACGGAAGAAGCTATGGTAATACCTAATTTTTGCATTTCTAATAACTTGATTTACATTATTCCGTAGTTTCTTGTATTCCACTTCATAAAAAACAGTTTTACTTTTTTTGAAAGAGCGATATGCTGAGTCACGGTTTTTCATAAGAGCGCGAATATCATCACTTAGCGAAGGGGCGGCTGCTTTCTTGAACTTAGAGATTTTAACCGGAGCATCTTCATCAAATATATTAGTAATAATTCCATTTAGAGTTTCTATTTCTTCACCTACTGAGTTAAGCGAATATACTAATGGCCAAGGGGCACGAAAACAGTCTAGAGAGAAAGCATCTGCATCAATATTTTTGTAATCTCTATAAAGTTTGGATTTCGATTTATATTTCAGTGAATATAATAGAAAAATCAAATCATGCTTAGATATTCCGGGTACGGGAAATTGGCCCTTTGCAAGAACTTTTCGTAAATTTGAGACGATAATACGATCTATCCATGTTTCTGAATTATTTGAGTGATGAGTAGAGTCTAGCTTTAATACCTCCAAATTTAAAGAGTGAAAACTATTCAAGAAACTCTGCGCCGATGATTCATACATATTATTGAGATTACAATTAAAATCACTCATTAATATTATATTTTGATATTTCGTGGCATGATACAGGAGCGGGATTTCAATTTCTGATAAACTACCACAATGAAGAGGCCAGTACACAACACCGAGTAAGCACTTCTTATTAAGAACGGAAATTTCAACAAATAAATACTCGACTGTAAATGGTTCTGTTATCGAGGTTTCAATAATCTTACTTCGGATATCATGTCTTAAGTAATAATAATAATAATAAATTTATTGTCAAAAAAACAGTACAGACTGCGTATGACCACGTGGAGGACAATAAACTAATTTACTCTCCGGAAGTAAGCAAGGGACCATCCCATCAATTCCGATCAAGGGCCCTAAGGCAGAGGCGGATTCAAAAATTTCAGCAAAAGTTCCTAGATAAGATAAAAAGTTAGCTGCGAGTTATAATACATATATAATGTCAATATGTTTGTAATTTAACGCAAATATGTTTGTAAATTTACATGTACAAGTTATTATCGAACTATAGATTATTCTGAGTATAGTGTTTAAAATTCATAAGAGTTGAAAAAACACTAAATTCACGATTTATTGTTACAATAAACACGCCCCTAGACAGAGCCTAGAGAACCTGTATAAGAAATCCTCCTCTACCCGAAGGAAAAACGGAGATAAACCCGGGTCAGGATGGGGAGTACATAGCGACTCCACGACCTACTCTATTCAAGCGGTCATGCCTGATTAGTTTGTGTTTAGGAAGAGCAACAAATTGAGATGGGACAGAGGGTTTAAGCCAAGATTCACTAATCATCAGGACATGTGGATTAACTTTCTTCTTAAATACCAGAGCGCGTTTACAATGTTCTTTAGAACTCTATTTTGAAATCTTTGTATAATGTCCTTATTACTTTGACTGACACATCCCCACAGTTGAATCCCTAATGTCCATATCGGTATTAACACTTGTTTATACACTAATAACTTGTTGTAAACAGACAAAGATTCCCTTCCTATCAACCAGTACATTTTCTGATACATAATACCTAGCTCTTCTTTTTTCTTCTTAACGTCAGCTTTCCATCTTATTCTTGCATCCAATGTCATTCCAAGATATTTAGCTTCATTTACATACGGTACTGTCTTGTTTTTTATGTACACTGGGATGTACTGAATACGCCTATTTGTGAATTTGTAATAACTCTTTCTTTGCGGGCACCAAATATTCGGAGTGAAAATATCCTACTTTTATCAGACTAATAGAATAATAAACAACAAAATAAATTAAATTTGTTTTGTTCGGTATAAACAAAGGAAGTTAGAAATTGTATGAGAGATGAGTCTGACTAAATGTAATTAATATATCCCTCGGAGTAAAACAATTCTAACATGAGACTATGAGCTTGTACTTACTACACAATTGTAGAGGACTACTAAGGGAGTGGGCTTGCTGAAGGGATTGAGCTCCAAGATGATTACGTGGAGGGATATGTTTAATTCAATTCAATAGGGCATTTTATTTACAATATTTTCATTTTAAATTACATGTGGCGAGGTTTCAGCCCTTTTACCTTCTTAAGTCCTATAATGCCGTGGGCTGGTATTCACTCTCAAAAAATTGTATTGCGTCCACATTTTTCATAGATATTTTTATTTCCTGCTGCCGTAATATTAAATTTAGTTATGCATGGATAGAAATTTAATTATTATTATATTATAAACTTTTGGCATAATGTAATAGTTTCTTAAATCTGAAAAAGAAACTAAGTTTAGTTGAGTTAATGTAATAGTTTCTTAAATCTGAAAAAGGTGCAACTGACTAATTCATTGAGCACCGTTGGGAACCACGGAAAACCAACGGTCAGGACACAAGACTGTACATGGAAAAGATATTTACAAAAGACAATATTTACAAAAGTATTTACATAAGACAAGAGTCTATAAGAATTATTACAAAATTAGTATTTACAAATAGAGTCTATACGAAAAGGTATCTACAAAATAGTATTTCTCCACCCGTACGTATGAAGAAGTTTCGTAACCTGTAACATAGAAAGCAAAAAAGTCGGCAGTATCACGTTGCATTTTACTCAACCATTATAATCTCCTTCATTTCTTTCTCCCTTTCTTGCCTTCGGTGGTTAGAAACTGCCCCAAAGATTCCACTACAGACATTCTGTTGTCACGCATTATATTAATTGCCAAGTTAATGTTTCTGTTTTCGTTTATAAAACCCCCAATTTGCTAAAATTTTCAATATTTTTCTGTTTGTGTACAATGTAACAGGATGTGAATCCAATCTTCTTCGTGCTCAACACATGTAGGACAAATCGAATCTAGATTATTTCTTAATTTTCGTAGTTTCTATCCCCTATGTCGAAACCACCCGTAACCTGATCGCGTCCTCGATTTCAGTCAGTGAAAAGATATGGCGGGGAGAGGCGGTCAGGAAACGGAGGTGGAGGTGGCGAGAAAGGGCGCTCTGGAATTCTTGACTCGATGCGTGACTTGCCAGCGGCTGGTCATAGCCTATTTGCGGTATACTCACAGTAGAAACACGTATTGACGTTCGTATTAACGTCACGGTTTTACCTATTTGTTCAAAATGTAGTTCTTGGGAGAGACTATAGAATTTATTCATGAGTATATGATGTGATAAAATTTAAGCTTTGTCTCTATTTGTTGAGAAACTATTTCTCGTAGAATTCAGGTTTCTGTTTTATACATTTTGAATGAATCGTTATACCAAGTTAATGTAAAAGAGAACTGAATACTACCGTTCAGAAGTTTATTCATTTTACATCCTACGCAAATGTTTTTCAAGGAATAATGTTTTTCATATTCTCGGCGCTGTATTTGACCCAATTTACGAATGTAACTATTTCCATTTTCGTAATCATTATCATCCTCCTCATCATATTTTTCTTGCGTTCTTTTCAGAGCATAGTTCGTCAACATGTGGTATGTCTGTTCTCTGCCAGTACATTTTTTCCTGTGCCATTCCAATTTCACGAATCTCTCCTTCCATTGTCATAATCCTTACGTAATATTGGCTTAACTTGCAAATTTACTTTCATCTGCGTTTCTTGTCTTTCTTCAAATGTTCCTTTTGTTTTCTTCCTTTTACCTATTGAAGAGCCATTGAAGTTTCATAGGATGTTCTTCGTTTGGTATTTCTTCTGGCTCCCTGCGACTGAGAGGAGTACGACCGGGTAATGTCAATCAATTTTAATCGTTTAGTTATGTGATACGTTATTTACTAGGTTATAAGAACAGTATATAAGAACACATTTTACGTTTTAAATGAATCAACGTTATTTCTTTTCAAATAAATTTCGTAATTTATTTCCTCAAAACTCGCATGAGTGTTTCGAATTTACAACCATGTACATCCTTCAGCACTATCGTTCATTTTGATTATTCTCCCCAGAACAAACATTTGTTTTCTTCAATTCACTCTTTGCCATAAACACATTTTGTGCTCTCATATTCAATGTCATTCCAACCAATAATTTCTTCGTAAGAATGTGAAATATCACCTCACTAGAGCGCAGCCACCGTGACTGGATGAGTCCGTCTCATGCTTTAGACGACCAGACGATATCGTAAAGGCGGGGGACGAAGCTGTCCCCTGAATCTCCTCCTCGACGTCAGCTTAGTAAGCTCGAGCGGATGAATACGTGTTTCGTGTATCCACCTCGTGATGACGCGATCGTGACTCCATTACTGTTTTGAATTCGTGCCTCGCCTCGGACCACGGATGAATGTGTAGCACTTTGGTAACGTGCCAGCGCGTAGCTTACGTGTTTCAGGTAAAGACAGACTCACATATAAGCTTAATTACCTTCACGCAAACCGACTCAAATTAATTTACTGTGTCGCTTACGATACTCTGAAACTTTTTAATTGTAGTGTATTGATCACTAACTAATTGAACTCTTTCGTATTAGCAACCAAATAAATATTAGAGTAAGAAAAATCAACATATCTCCTGCAAAACTTTCCATCTAAAAATCCCAGATTACTCGGTTAATAGATTTTCTGTGTTGGACGAGAAAACCAAAGTAGACATTCTAATGAACGTCCAAGGTTGAACGAAAAGACGTTCAACATTCAATACAAAAATGTCTAGATCGAATTTCTAGGTGGTATAATTAGGTCCACTCCGGAGATTGTAGAACACATAGACCAAGCTTCGAAGCTCTAGACCTTTACTTAGTCTTTCTCGCGCCGCCATTTTTTTTTCTTCTTCTGAGAAACGCTTAACTTAATTAAAAAATTCCTAAATTAAACGAGAAAATAGTTTCGTGGTGTACTTGAACCTACTCAAATACCGAAGACCTATTCGTCTTTGCGTGAAACGGTAAACAGAAACACAAATTCTATCATACAGATAATTACTGCCAAACTCTTTTGTGTGTTCCATACAAAATACCGTTGAGATCTATGCCGATTTCGACTCACAACTATAGAGATATTTTTTTCTAACAACGTACTATGTCGCTGAGAAACGGCAAGTCCGCTATTGACTACGCCAGCGCTTCCCAAAAAATACAGGTAATATTTTACAAACGATTAACCCTCCCGATTAATGTTCAATTATTATTAACTACATCTATTATATATCTCTCCCCGTTGTTCGAATGTTTCCTCTTTTAAGTTAATTTTTATTTAGCAGGGTGATGTTGTTATTTACTAATTGAAGGAGATGTAATATTAATATAATTTTTATATTGTAACAGTGAAAAACTTTCTCCTTAGTCCAAACGACGTCAAAAGATGTGACATTTTTTAGATTCGGTGCATTAATAGTTATAACAAGGATTCCATTCTTTACATGTAGGATTACTAGGATGTGATCGTGATGCCTTCGAGTCATTGCAACAACAATGAAATCCAACCATTCACAGGATAGAGAATCGAGAGAAAAACAAATTATAATTTGTTCTTAAAATGTGCACAATTTGAAGATGATTAGGTCTTTAGCACCTGCTTTTGAGGACAAATGAAAAGTGTCACGTGATAGTGTTAAATTTCTATGGTTTTAAGTTAACAATGTTTAATTAATATTAATTATCAAACGAACACTCATATCCTCGCATAGCTCGTCTCATCAATAGTGGGAAACTCAACAGATTAGACTGGTTATTATGTCCTTAACGATCTACTATCGATGCTCTCTTCAGTTCAAGAATTTTTTCGAGGTTAGCATACTTATAGTAAAACGTAGAATTAACTGACTCGAAAATATGTCATTCGTTACAATATAATACATTATAATGGCCTTGTTTACACACACACAAACGTATAAGATGTGTTCCCTTGTTATGGCGTTGTGTTTCGTACAATACATCTCACGGTTTGTATCTCCAATGTAACAGAGGAACACAAATTTCTTTCGTCTTCTTAACATTTTATATATTACCATTGTGTCATAGTGCATAATACGTTCATTTACATAACCTTTTCGAAATCCTTTCTAAGCGACCAATCTATTTCTACATTTATATTTGTACCTTGTGATATTCTTCCGTTTGATCATTGTGAATTACGTCCTCACTCATCAGTTTTGCAACTGTGGGAAATATACAGCATGCATCTACATGACATTGTATGTTCATATACCCATACCTATTTATTTATTTCGATCCGGAACATACACAGATCACCCCACATCTAAATAAAGTCACTCTGGGTTCTAATTCTTAACATGTTATCTTCATATTCCTCTTCTTCGCATCACATCTGCCTTGCTTCTCTTATTATTCCTATTTTGGTTGTAAATTCTTCAAAAATTCTAAACTTTTTCTCAGTTTCAATTAATTTCCCTTGTCACAAATATTGTCTATATCTACTTATTTCATTCTCATTACAAATTCTACCTTTTCTAGCCCATATAAATCGCAATCCCACTATTGATGCTCCGGTGTATCTCCCTGTTGGTGTATCTACGTCATATATTGAAGAGTGTACCTTCCCGGCTGAAATCATTTCTTGTTTTTCTTTTTATATTCCACATTTTTAATATATTGATAAGTTGTTCGTCCTTTTGTGCTGTTATGCCGATACCTGTTGGCAATGACGATCGGCAAGGCCGAGCCAGTGAGGACGCAACCATCAACTTCATCATCATGGCGACCCATATCCGAGTCGAAGCGCCAAGTCAAGGGAAGCCATGTTTGACTTAGTGAATCACTAAGCGTTAGAGGAGACACTTTAGTTGGCATCCCGCCGACCTTTGGAGAGTTTTGCTGTAGATGCGTATTCTTTGCTAGTGAGGAAACTCAACGTCCCTACTAGATGATCTCACGTCTATAATAGCCAGGCCAATCAAATTCAATTAAGTTTGAAAATTTCTGTTTATCATGCGAAAGATGTTCCTGAAACCCGAACGGCATCGGCGTTATAAGTTCAACTCCTGTTCTTTATGTTTTCCATTAAATCATTCGTGTCGTTTCTATTGCGACTCACTTTTGAGACTTGGACGAACCCAAAATCTCCTTTTCACGCAGATTCTCAAGAATCAATGATAATGGCAGAAACCGCTGCCATCGAAGTCATACGATCCTGGTTACTTCCACTCCTCTCGCTTGCGTTTCTGTAATCAGACTGTGCGTGTAGTGCTGTTGGGTGTCGATTCTGTTCCTCTGCTTTGCCGAGGAATAAAACAGAGAGACGATTAGTACATAAATTATTATGATTAATACATCAAATCATATATTAGATATTTAACAATTCATTAAATAGTTACCAAATTCATTAATTGTTCAAAATGGCAAATATATATTTAAAGATGTATCCTTAATATAGATATATAGCTGTAGCCTCCTTAGCTCCCCCGCCTCATATATCCGCCACTGGATGTACGCACCTTCCTGTGTAGCGTCGCAGCGACACGTCGCAGCGCTGAGATGTCTGGCGGCGGCGGCGGGGGCGAGGGCAGCGAAAGGCCCTCATGTTCCTCCTGTCCATCTGACTTCCACGCAAGAACATCAGGCGAGAGCAGTCGAAGGAAAAGACCATTGCATAGCGATCAGTCAACCATCATCCAACATCCATCATTATCATCCAACAGTGACAGTTGGAACAACCTCTTCACCCGCGACACTTCGTGCTGCCGAAATGTTCTACACTCCGGAAAGGTTTCGTCTTAAATATCATTTCTAGGTTAAATGATATTTATTTAGGGAAATTACATGTGTTTCTGTTCAAAATAGTTTGTCTCATTTGTTTCAACTTCCCTTGATTGTGACAACTATGTGAACAATGTTTATACAGACGAGTTATTCCACGATTACATACGATACATAGCTAACCCTTGACTTAGGAGACAAACCACTAAAACGATGATTGAGTTCAAATTCAAATGCTAAACCTTTCAAATTCATTTAAAAATAAATTAAGATAAATTATATTTACTTTCTTTTGTTACAACTTGAAAAATTGCTACAATCATAAATATTTTTAAGTATCAGTAAAATTTCGGTAATGGAATATACTGCCAACTTTGCCTTCTTCAATACACTGAGAAAACACTATGGATGTGAGTACTCTAGAATTTGGATATGAGCTCCAAATTCAGGAGAAGGAAAGGGGTTCTCCCAACCTTATAGTTTGGACACTATAAAGTCGGAATGATACACCCAAAGGTTTGCAAAATCCTTTCCCTTCTTGAATTTGAATTACTTTTCCCCTGTTAAAAAAAAAAGAAATTTCCATAGCCTTTTCAAAAATGTATGAGTCATGTCATCTCGAAGGTCCATGCACTGTGCCGACTCAGACTCTGGTGGAGGTCAGCCATGCCCGCGCAGCCGTCTCTACGCACTCGTCCACGGAACCATCGACATCGTCATCCACCGTGTCATACCACACGTTGACTCCGCAGTCTCCTCTTTTGTCGCCAATGGCGTCGGTAGCTCACCGAGCGATCGTCGTCATGCGTGAGTCTGCGTCGCCGATACCAACCATCATCTCTCGCCCATCGTCGCAGATGGCAATGCGATGGCAATCTTCTCCATCTCCTCCTCCTTCTCTTCCTTCTTCTCCTGCTCCTCCGCCTCCTCCTCCACCACCACAGCCGCCGCCCTCTCTATCACCGTCGCCGCCACCGTCACCACCAACGCAGCCCTCGCAACACCAGCCGCCACCATCCTTGCCGCACCCGCAAGTGAGCGTGGCGACCGTTCCGCGGCGCTCCAGTCGGATGCACAGCCACCACCGATGTCGTCATCGCCGACCCGTCCCCCGAAACAGCCGCGAACTAAATCGTACTTCGTCGACTGCATCTTCTTCTTCTGACATCGACGACCCGGGGGAGATCCTCATAAAAATTCGTTCTCCATATGTCAGCGGAGTCTCTTCGGTGAGTGACGTTACCTAACTTACGAACAGTGCCCAAATTACCGTACAGCGGAATTGATCCTAGGGTGACATATTTAGAAGGCGCAATGGAAGTATCGTTTAGGGTTTGAACACTGTAATGTTTTCAAGAATCTCAAACAGCAAGAAATATAATTATAAATGCAATACCAATTGTATCTTAGATTACCACAATGTTCAACATTTTACAAAGCTCTTGTCCTAAATCCGTCCTTTTTTTATTTTATACAAGTATTTGTAAATGGGAAATGTAGCGTGCTATTGAAGCTTACCTACATGGAGCGATAGGAGGTAGGAGTTGAATGGAAGGTTATTGTTAATAGGTGGGTCGGTTAACTGGGTTTACCAACAACTTGGCCCACTTCGAGGGGTTAGTAGAAGTAGTTAGTAATAGTTAGTTATTGATACTAGGAGGAGATGAATAGAGAAAGGAGGGTTCACTTTTTAGTAGTCACAGCTATATGAACTGGGACATTAATGTGAAAAGCTACAATTTTTTTCTGTCCCCACCGAGAATTGAACCCGGGATGACTTGCTGAAGAGCAAGAACGCTAACACCTGAGCCACAAGACCGGTCCTTGGAAAGAACCGGACTATATCCGTCCTTGGACAGAACATAGAACATAACCTAATGAAAATTAAGAGTACAACATTACGACGAAGTGTGTCCCGAAGTTCGCTGAAGAGTGCCTGGAGCACACAGAACTAGGAGCACTCTCCAAGACAGTGACCCAAAGAATGTTTCCCAAATGTAAAATTGAACCCTACAAATGACGGTGTGTGCAGCGAGTGGTCCCTCAATGTAGCCAAAGTGTTTCTTGTGCGCTCCTGAGGCAGACTTAGGCGGGTGTGCCTCGAGTATAAAGAGGAGTTCAGGGGGACACGATCATTCCCAATCAAGAGTTCGCGTGTAACATAATGAGGTGTCACCCGAAGATCATGTAGTCTATCTTGAATATCCAAACAATACAATTTTGAGTCGAACAATTAAATATTATTGTTAATTTGAACTCTAACTAAAAAATAACTAGATGCGAAGGTACAACTATTTTCTATTAAATGTTTACACAGTCAATTCAAGAGATCTTTTCGGTCTAGTTATAGAAGAGTATTTTCATGAATGCTATGGATTCTACTGGCGTATCTACTCAAAATGTCATAAATTTGTATCTGTATTGGCCAGAAAACATTCAATTGACGCTAAAATCTATCGAATTTACTCACTGTGATCTGTATCTTCCTTGTTGGTGCTTTGTGAAATGACAATATATCGCCGGATTCCACAGAACTCGAGCAGTGGTTCGCTCGTGGCGGATAGCGTCATTGGCATTCGCCTCCGCAACATGACGGAGAGACTGGGACGCCATCACCGCGAGCAACGTGATTCGAGTGTTTTCAGTAGCTCTGAAAGTGTCATCTCCAAAGTCTGGACGTCTGCCACGAAAACTGTCACATGTACAGGTAGGATTCCCTCAAGGATTCCATCACTGTACGTCGTTCAATTTCGCAAATTTTTGCAACTGAAATATTTTCAGCACCCTGAGCAGGAATCGAAATTGCGCTCCTTGGCTGTAACTGCTTTATCGCAATCGGTACTTGATGGTTTTGTCATAGTTATCGAGTATTACGCAATTCACATGCTCAACTGTAATACCAAATCACGCCTCAAATACGCAGAATGCATATTTAAGAAAGGGAATTCATCCTTAACAAAGTGGTGAGAGATAGTAACACAGATACTAGTGTAATATCGATAGAATTAAATCAAATTAGGCAGTAGAAAGTTTGCCATTTAATAATACTATTAATCACTTTTTGTTTCATCTTGGATCCTATACTTTAACTTCAATTGGTACTTATGTATTTCTTTCTCCAACTACAACAATGAATATCATTTGCAATTCAGTAAACTACAGTTCATTGCACTAAATTTTGTCAATAAACTATTGCTTTAATGCTATAATATCTGAGCAGAATTGGTTTACATACGTAAATATGATATGATGATTGTAGGAACTAAAAATATGGTAACTAAATTTATTATTTTAGTAAAAAAAATGCATAAACTTAGGAGAATATTTGCTGTAAAGATTCATAAGAACGTGTACACAATTGAAATTCCGTTCCGTGAAACCCCGCTTCTCATTTTCTGTTGTATGATAGTTGAACTCAATGTTGGGATATCTCTACCAACAACAAGAATTACCTCGTGGATCATCAGTAGTACAGGTGTTCTTGTTTCGACGAGGGTGTAGTTCAGTGGTAAAGCGCTCGCTATGCATGAAAGAAGTACCGGGTTCAAATCCCAATTCCTTCAAAAGTTTTTAAAATGGTAAAAATATAGAGACATTTTAAGTACATCTGTGAAAGTAATAAAACGTAACGGAGGGAAAAGAAATAAAAATACATATGGCTTTTTTTGTTTCCTTTATCTTTTCCATTTTTGTGTTGCTATACCAAATTTTTTGTTTGTGTTTGTCAATAATTTTGTATAATTCATTTACATATACTACGATTTTGGTGGTTATCGTATACTTAGTTTCACTTTAATGTTTTATGGAAGTCTAACAATTGACGTCTCCAATTGACCCATCGGATGTCAATTTTTGTTATTACATTACTGTTGAACTCTACTATGTAATTTGTTGTGGCATTATCCGTGTGCCGAAAATATATTTTAAGGCGGGTCCGTTTTCTCCACTTGGAGCGTAAAATCCTAGTAAAATCTTAAATATTCAACAAAATCTTAAAGACAATTCTATTCAATCACCATAGATTAGTGTAGTAACTAACAATTTTTTGAAGAGCATACAATTCTTCTGTGAAACATTTAAATATTTATAAGCCCCTCTCGCTTCCATTGTCATCACTCTTAAGCTAAGATGAAATTATTTTATACATTTCGGAGCACTTAAAATTTCTCCTGGATAATTCAGGAAATATTTATTTTTATCGTTCATGGCGTTGTAAGAATTGTCAAGTAAATAAAAGAAGTCAAATAAAAGTAGTCTTAAAAAACGTTCTTTCTAGTCTGATTCATATGAATATTAGAATATATTATAAACAACTTTACTTATAACGCTGTATCATGTCTTCCAGGTGCCTGTTACGTCTATTGTCGAGAAGCATACGTTTTGACCGTCATACTGAGGTCTTTTGGATTAACGATATTTGGATTAATGAATTTGAAAAGAGAAATGCCCACCTCAACACTCCCATCGCAACAGTTTCGAAGAGTTGTAAGTAGGAAAGTGTATTATTGTGTTGCAGGGCGCTGCATGATGTATCGCGCGCGCTGGCTGTTCGTGTCCATGTTCGCGACTATGTGCGTGATAGTAGCAGTGCTAGTGGGCGTCATATGGACCATAGGCAGACGTCTCACCATGCGCCAGTTGTTGGTGATGCTGATGCGCTTACCAATGCGTGACTTACGGCGCACTACCATGTGGATCTTAGTCCACTCATTCATCGTGATGGGCATTATTTTCTACATGATCATACCCATGAGGTTAGTTATCTTCCTTCCTTTTAATCGTCTCGCCTTCTCTTTGTTGAAATTTACTCACGTAACTGTTTCAGTTATATGTCGGCTTTGCATTGCATTCACGGGTAATTTCTCCATTCCTGAGCTCAAAGACATAATTCAAGGTTTTATCGGTTTATCTTATCGCAGTACAAGACCAAGACCGTAAATAGAAGAAAGCCTTACGTTTGCTTTCACGAGACTTTGACTTTTTATTTCACACGAGGGCAATGCAAAATAATTTAAAGTTACCATTCTTCGGAAACCGTAAATGAAGCTTTTGTCTAATATTAATAAAAAGAAGTAAAATTGTTCTATCAGGAAATAAGACCACTTTAGATTACGTTTTCACCCCAAAATATATGTTAATATCATCAAATCTTCGGAGTAGTCGAGAAAAATTTCAGAAATATTCATACACAGATACATATTATCATTTCATCATCACTGGCCGGCCTTTTCCCATTTCTATTTGGGGTCGGCTCTCCTTGTCACTCTTCTCCAGAGCTGTCTGTTCTGGGTAGTCTCCGGTTCCAGGTTTCCCTTCTCCAGGTCCATCTTCAGAGTGGTCATCCATGTTTGGCGGGGTCAGCCGCGACTTCTCGGTGCTGATTCAAGTTGCAATACTTTCCTCGTCATATGGTCTTCTGACTTACACATTACATGACCGTACCACTGTAGCCATTTTTCAGTCAGCTTTTCCGGGATAGGCTTAACTTTGAACGTGCCTCTTATCAGATTGTTGGGGACTTTGTCAAGTAGCGTCACGCCAGCAGACTAACGAAGCATCCTCATCTAAGCTGCGTGTAGGCGATTTGCTTGTGTCTTCTTCAGCGACCAACATTCATATCCATAGGTCAGGGCATGGCGGACTGCAGATTTATATACCTTTCCTTTCAGTTCTACTGGCATTTTCTGATCGCACAGTACTCCAATTAAAGATCTTCACTTCTGCCATCCTGTGTTTGTCCGGTTTGTGATGTCAGTGTCAATAGAGGCGTCACTGAACAGGACGCTACCAAGGTATTTAAAGTTATCAACAGTGACGAGTGGTGAGTTTTGAAGATACATGGTGTATTTTCTATGATTTTTCGAGAAGTTGCAGTGCATATATTCTGTTTTTGTTTTACTAATTCTAATATCTGAGCTTTCCAAGGCCACTCTCCAGCGTTCCAGCGTGCTTTGCAGCTCCACGTGATACTCGCTTATGAGTACCACATCATCTGCAAACAGAATACTCCAAGGAGTAGGTGACTGTTCCTCAGTTGTCAAGTAGTTCGGTACCAGATTGAATAAAAGAGGGCTAAGAACAGAGCCCTGGTGGACACCCACCTTTACCTAAAAATCCTCAGTGATTCCAGCACGACATCTGACTCTTGTCGTAGCACCTTCATACATATCTGCGACCATCCTTATGTAGGACTCTGGTACGTTCTGCGCACGCAGAGCTAGCCATATGAGTGACCTTGGGATACGGTCAAACGCCTTCTCGAGGTCTATAACACCATGTGGAGGTCATGTTTATTGTCTCTGTAATTTTCCATAAGGGTACGTACAGTGTGTATGGCATCTCTTGTAGACTTATCACTAACAAATCCGCATTGGTTTTCGGTCATATTAGTCAACTGAAGGAGTCTGCGGCTCACTACTCGTTCCCATATCTTAAGTGTATGCAACATCAGCTTGATAGCAAGGTAATTGCCACCTACTCTTATGTCTCCCTTTTTTATAAAAGGGGACCAAGAAACTGTGTTTCCATAAATCGGGCATACCATCACGAGCGACTTTATTAAATAGGCCCGTGAGGAATATGATCCCGCTGTCACCAGTCTTCTTCCAAAGTTCGGCCGGTATCTCATCTCGCCCAAGGGCCTTGTTGCTAGCCATCATATGAACCGCAGACTTTACCTCTTCAAGGGTTACTTCCGGCCATGGACCTTCTACATGGGGCAGTTCTTCGTGCGGCTAGCACGGAAATGTTTCGTTCAGCAGTTCGTGATAGTATTCTCTCCACTTCTTCTTTATGTCCGCATTTGCATTGAAGAGTGTTCCCTGTTCGTCTTTGATATACTTGATAGCTGTACACACAAACTCAGAATAATAGCTTGAAGACTCAGCTTTCTCGACACAGCGCCTGCTCTGGTTAATCTGAAGCAAGTTTTGACAAGAATGAATGCGAGGAAGATCACTCCAATAAAAAATACACACCTATTGTTGAAGAAGAATTAATCTCATTGGAGCTTATAAAAAAACAGGATTTCATTGTCGTGAAGAATTTCAATTGCTTCGTCAATAATATGTTCAATTAAGAAATAATTCACAGTATAAAGAATGTGAATGAAAATAAATATTTCAATATGAAAAATGAGCATAAAACAATTATATACGATACAATGCGAATTTTTTCTCCTTCGTCTTGTTCTCGCACAAAGGCAGCCCTAAAAATATACCATAAAAAAATGGAACAGATGAGCATCATATTATTCGACGGGCTACCGCCGCGCTCCCGGGCGTCGGAATTCAGAGATATTGCCTTTGACGCTTGCTAATTTTTAGCCGGTCACTGGTGCGCCCTGGTGGCGGAAGTCTGGACTACCCTTTCTGAGAGAGGGACGGCGTCCGCTCATGTCATACCGCCGTCGCCGCAAGACGACAGGTTACTGAAAATAATTAATATATCTTCAAGGCGGGAACGTCAATTCTGACGAACTGCGCAAGCGCGTGGCACACCTGATACGCAAGAGATGCCTGCTTAAGTCCAGGGGAGCTTGAAACGGTACCTGTAGGTTCATTTCGAAACAATAGCTTTAATCTCGAAGGAGTCAGAATACCTTCTTTTTGACATCTTAAACAGCTGTTTTTCATATGTTGCCTTCTCTAGTTCACTGTAGAAATCATTTCTGCTTGCGGCTCTCATCTGTGCTACCACACGTTTCGTTGCCTTCTTAGCGTCCCTGTAGTTGGCTCAATCTTCATCTAGACCTGATTTCTGCCATGTTTTAAATGCCGCCTCCTGACGCTTTACAGACTTGTGTATCTCGGCATTCCATGTTCGAGGATCTTCGTTCGATTTCGCCACTCCTTTAGACTCACCCAGATGATCTGATGCCTTGCTAATACAGTATTGGTAAAACTCAGCCCTCATGGTGTTTGCGGATTTGCCAGTTTGATCTTGTTCCATATGTTAAGCAACACCTCTACACAATTCACAACTTTCTTCGGTACCTAATTTGTACCAACGTATTTTAAGTTCTCTTTCCAATTTCACTTTAACAGATTTTAGTGTTACAAAATCAGCTACTAGCAGGCGGTGTTGCGAGGTCATCGGTTCCCCTGGTATCACTTTCCAGTTTTTAAAAGACCCAAGTAGCCGGTGATCAGTAGGATATAATCCACTTGAGTTGCTGCAGATCCGCTTTTGTAAGTTATTATATGTTGCAAGGGTTTAGTGAAGTAGATGTTGATCAAGGCCATGCTGAACGTGACGCAAATTTGAGGATGTCTTCACCCTGGGTGTTAATCCTTCCATGGCCTTGATTGCCGTGTATATCCGGGTATGAGACAGTAGTTTCCCCGACATGTTCATTAAGATCTGCTCCGATGTACTTGCTTTCCCGGTTAGGTATGGACTGAACCAGGTCGTGTAGTTCATCCCAGAACTGCTGCTTCTCAGCCTGCGGCAAACCCAATTGGGGAACAATATCCGATATGACGTTCATATACAGTTGCCTTTCCAATGCTAATTTAATGGCTAGTATTCAATCGCTGACTTTTTTGACTTCGACAATACAATTTTGGTAATTGAGATCCAGTGCAATGCCAATGCCAGTTTGACTGTTCTTCGTGCCATTATAAATAAACTTGAAATCATTTCCGATGTTCCACAACTTGGCCCCTTTCCATTTTGTCTCTTGTACGCAACAAATGTTGACTTGTCTCCTGCGCAGCACATCGCTCAATTCTATGCTGTCATAGAGCCCACGTTGCAACTTGCGATGCGAACTTTTGGGTTTTGTCTGTGGTCTCTAATTCTTCTGTTTTCGTCGCTTCCGAGGAACGCCCTAGTGTTTGCTACGCATCTATCTCTTCTGCCGTCGCTTAAGGGGGACGCCCTAGCCTTGGTGCTCACTCTTTTATTTGTACTTATCATGACAAGGAGAAAATATTAGCTATTTATTTTACTGTCGGTTGCCTCCTGACGCCAATACTGTAACCTTGGGCGCCGCCGTTGACCCTAAGGGGTTACTCCACCGCCGACCCTACTGCACACCCCAGCCTGGGTGCACAGCACACCCGTGGCCCCAACTCCAAATACGTTCGAGAGGCCAAACAGGCGGTAAATAGATTTATTTTAGACCTAAGTTAATTCTTAACTTAATTCCTTGGAGATACTCTAGAACAACCCTGCCCAACCTATTCATATATAAAGGGGTGTTTGAGTCGTAGATGTGCAAGCGCGGGCGCCATTTGGCGTATAAATATATTTATTATAATAACAACAAAAGTAACAATAATACAATCAATTTATTAATGTTTTTAAAAATTGAAAATAGAAAAATTAAAGTATTTTACTATTTCTTATAATAATGTTTTAATCAGACGTTATTCTAATGATATAGTTAGTCAAATTTTATTGAATTTAATGGTAGCTAGTAATTATAAGTAATTCAACAGAAAGACAAATTGAAGAAGGCGCCATCCGGCAAATAGTAGGTATTTTGAGATGGCGAAAATGAGATGAAGAGCAAATTCGACCCGTGGGCTGAGCAAACTTTGCGAAGTAAGCACTTTTATTTCCGCTAACGTCGCTCGAACTCTGAGTCCGAAAATGATACAAGTCATGCGCGGAAGGGCCTCATGGTCTTCGTTATAGTATCCAATCGTCACCGCTCCGAACTGTGTGAAACGCTGCCTATCGTCTTTTGAAATATTTTAAAGTAATAAAAAATCCCAAAATTATGAAATATATAGATGTACAATGCGAAAAAAATGATCCCCACATTTTTAAAAGAAATTTTAATAGTTTAAGTTTGAACACATTTTTTAATTTATTGAATTTATTTAAGTTTGAACACATTTTTTAATTTAATGAATTTATTTAAGTTTGAACACATTTTTTAATTTATTTAAATTTGTATTCGTGAAGGAGGACTCCAAAAAAATACGTCGGGGGCGTCCTGGCCATATTGAACAGTATTGCTCTAAAAGTTACTTATGATGTCATCACTCACGGAATTCTCCTTTGCAAATTGCATTCCTTAGGCATTCGTGGACTACCACATCAATGGCTAACTTCTTATTTAAAAGATAGATATCAACAGGTAGAAATATCCTATACTAAAAAAAAAATTCTTCAGCGTTGTCTTTCAGAAACAAAGCCACTTACTTGCGGAGTACCACAAGGTTCAATTCTCGGCCCTATACTCTTTTTATTGTATGTGAACGACATGTCATCATCCACATCAGATTGCAAAATGGTTCTTTTTGTTGATGACACTAATTTACTATGNTAAACACGCCAATGCTCAAAAAGTTATGACTAACGTTTCGACTTGGTTCCATGCAAATTATCTCATTGTAAACACTGACAAAACAGTGTCTATGTCATTTCACTATAGTTTCACCAAATCTTTACCCTAGGTTTCTCTTTCTTTAAACGGAACACAATTAAAAACTGTTACGAATACAAAATTCTTAGGTCTCCATATTCAAGACAACCTCAAATGGAATTGTCACGTTGACAATCTTAATTCCAATTAAGTAAATTGTGTTACGCATTCCGAATCTTAGTTAACGCAGTTAGTCCACGTATTTCCCGTTGCGTATATTTTGCAAAAGTTTACTCCCATTTACGTTACGGCAT
>NNCF01127680.1:59573-86955 GCA_002313205.1 Laupala kohalensis
TTCGGATAATTTGTAAATCTCACCCTCGAAACTCTTGTAAACCTTTATTCAAGGAATTAAATATCTTAACACTTCCCTGCATTTATATTTATGAAACAGTCGTGTTTGTTAAGACCGAATTACTGAAGTGCCACCCTTTCTTTATACGAAACAGTCTCGTTCACGAACACTATACACGCAATAGTAGTAATATTCATCGCCCTAGAGTGTCAACCACTCTTTGCCAAAAAGGACCTTATCATTCGGGAATCGATCTATATAATTCTCTGCTCAAGAATATAAAAGACATTATGAAATTGAATCTCTTCAAATCCGCGGTTAAAAACTACCTCCTGCACCAGTGCTTCAAGACTGTAAAAGAATTTATTGATTTTAATGAAAGTTAAATTCGTCTTGTACTTTATCACGCCATTGCTGTAGTACTTTTAAAATAACTTATAACAATTTCGAAAATTATTTTTTGCATGATTTTGTTGTCTTATGGCTCATATTAATTTAGTTTTATGTATACTCAACTTTGGTACGGTTGTGTACATTAGTTCTGTAGCCCCATCGTGGGCCGGGTTTTGCTCTAGGGGCATGTTTATTGTAATAATAAATCGTGAATTTAGTGTTATTTCAATTCTGATGATTTTCAAACCCTATGCTCAGAATAATCTATAGTTTGATAATAATTTATACTTGTACATTTTTTGTGTTAAAATACAAGCATATTGACATTCTATTAGTATTATAACTCGCAGCTAACTTTTTATCTTATCGGAATTGATGGGAAGGTCCCTTTCTTGCTTCCGGAGAGTAAATTAGTTTATTGTCCTCCACGTGGTCATACGAAATTTGCACTGCTTTTTTGACAATACATTTATTGTTATTTTAATATGTGGTTTAAAATGGCCCACTTGTATATTAAAAAAGAATTCATCAATAAGAAAGTAAATATGCTTTCATTTGAAATAGTTCATTTAACAATAAAATTTGTTCCAAGGATGATATATCTTAATTTCCATAGTTCTCTTCAAATAACCCCAAAGAATAGTCGAACTCATTTTTTTTAGATTCAGAAATAGTGAATGTATATTGAAAAGCATTGTTAATATGAACGTATACGCATTGAATAGAGTCACCGAACATCTTACGATTCATGAAAAAAATGGCAGGTTCAACACAACTGACAATGTTTAGTAAACGTGGTAAACTGTCATGGGTGGTTGGTAGATTCAAGTATAGATTACAAGAAAGAGAGGCGTTTCAATGCTGTAATGTCCATATCAAGTGTTATTTGAAAACATACATATTATAATAATTCTCCTTGTGAGCGATCTGTGAGTTCGACCTCGACTCAGCTTACTTCATTCTCTATATTGGAAAAACTACTTTGTCTGGAGGGGTTCAGTTAAGTTCTTCGCGAGGCAAAATAAAAAATTGTTCACGTAACTGGACTAGGTGACTGTCTTGGGAAGAGTGGTAAGAGGATTAGGACATCGTTGGACCCAACTGGGTGACTCATTCCATATCACGAAATTACTCCTCAGCAACCCAATATTTGTCCTTCCCATTTCCTTCCTAATAACACTTATTCCTCTAAGAAGAACTCGATTATTTTCCTGAACTTCATGGCTTAATATATGGTGTTTAATTAAAAGACATAACAGACATATTTATGACAACACATATTTTTTTCTGTTTTACCACAATTACAAGGATTATAAAGTACAGGATTAAATAGAGGTTTATCAATTTATTTTAATTTCATTTTACCAATAATGAGAAACATAATTTTATATCATACGATAGTACTATAAGCGAATTAATTCGTATCGATATTATGCATCAAATAACTATATTACACTACAATGTTTGTAGCATTCACAATATGATATAAATAATTCTAACATGCCGTTTTGCATTTTGCATTTGCCGTTTTGCATTTGCGTTTTGTTTTGCATTTGCGCAGCCCGGACGTACAGGAACATGTTCAGTTGCTGTTGGGTGTGGCAACGACGCAAGCGGATTGGCGGTTTCTCTGCGCCGTTTTGGGTTGTGTTATGGCGCTGTTCCTCGCAGGGGCCTTCAACACTCCCAAACGTTGCAGCAATGCCGTCAAAGAAGCTGTTGCCTCTCTCGAAAAGGCAAGAACCTGTTTTCACAATTTTATATTCTATTTTATTCATCAAATTGCTACAAGTTTTCAGTATTTCCCCAAATTTTAGAAGTAAATAAAAACATTTATTTATCCAAAATTTAAAAAAAAGTTATGAACTTTATAATTTTATAAAAACTTTGGAATAATTCTAAGGAATTTTATACAAATTTTTTTATGAGCAATTTTGTAAAATCACTTCGTATTTCTTCTCCAGAAAATCTTAATTTAATTCACATCAAACATAATAATATAAAATGTAATAAAAATACATAATTTCGATAATTACCTTCGATTTGTTAATTTTTTCATAACTTGATACCGCGCGAAATACTGCCCAAATAACTTTCCATAAAGTGCCATTATCTGGAAAAATCAATGCAAAGCATATTGTTGAGAATATACATAGTTGGATATCGGTGAGGCGATACTAGTATTCATTTTTAAGAATAAATTAATATTTTACTAGTAGACAACACCACATATTTCATTTATTCTTAAAGAAGATACATAATTCGGCGAGTACTTTCCAACCAATCACTGTCCAATGAAATTAATTGTTATCTACTTTTATGAAGATTCCCACGACCGGATGTTTGAAGATTCGACATAATATATTAAATCATTTTCAGCGATAAAGATAGTAAGTACGTTTATTCTTATTAGGATCTACTAATGTGAAATATGTATGGAGGCACTAACATTTAGCATTCCAATACATTAATAAAAACCTAAACATGATTTATTCGTTTTAGTACAAGAATCAAATAAAACCTTGTTTTAAAAACTTTTGTTTTATTTATCAAATAAAAACCTTGTTTTTATTTATGTATATAATTCGTCCAAACCGGTCGTAAGTCTTTCATTGTTTATTTAATTAGTGTTAGCCATAGTTTCGAGAAAAAAAAATTACTGGCAATATCACCTGAGGGATGATGAAAACCTCTTCCGTTATAGGAAGACCGAAACATTACGAAAACAAAAATTTCAATAAGCGTTATCAGTTTTACGTCAGTCTCAAGTGCTGGAGGAAGTACTTGTTGAGGAGTGCTTCGATAAAGCTGCAATATCATGTCGCCGGTTGGTCACGTTGTCAACACACCCCTATATGTCTATTTCAGGCCACTGTGGTTGTGAATCATAATTGAATTCAGCCTCATAGATAGCGTATCTTCATAGAGGAAAAACTGAAATGTTTCCTTCCGAAACCTGCTTATTAAGAATAATATTTACTTTTATTTCAGTTGATCTCGATTTTGATGAATGGATGTAAAATTTCTAGAATGTATGTATGAGTGTCCAAATACAGTTGTAATAACTACGGCCAGATAAAAGTAGCGACGAAATAGAAATCGAACCCAGGACTGCTACGATCGAATCTACGCCAACCTTTTGCCGAGTTGTTTTGGTGTTCAACACTCGTGCAATATATTTAGGAGATTCTAGGTTAGCTTCCTGGCGTGTTGCTTTTTCATGTGGCCGTAATTATCACATATATCTCCCTGGTAAAAGATGCACTTTTTTGTGTGTTTCTTGTACCCTCCACTTTCTTATTTTTTATTATTCATCATTTACCAACAAAATTAATCTTGGTGTCTTAAAAATATCGAAGGTAGAGTTACCATTTCTTCACAGTTTATTTATTTACATTCTTTAAGTTAGAAAAATTTATATTTATTTATTACTAAAATGTCGATCGTGAAATTTTATTTTCATTATTGCGGCATATGCGGATGATCTATGAATACAAGATTGAAATTAAGAAACGAACAACTTTCTACTCTACTTTTAATTGTTTATCTATCTATGGTTTAGTATACTAAAAAACAATTGAGGTTAATGACTTAATTTCTTAAATTAAATTTCAAAAAGATTAATCCCATGAAGTTGAAAGGTTTATATTTTATTTAACCTGAATATTTCTCAGTACTACTATTAAGAATTAATAATGTCTGCCTTTCCGGGGTGATATTCTCAGTATCAAATAAACAATTTTTGGTTTTAAGACGACACGTTGAATATTGCGTATCAGAACCAAGACTCCTTCGTTATTTAAGATTGAATTTTAGGTCCCATTCCCTTCTCGTATGTCTTCAAGCTTTTAATAATTATTAAAATTTTAATAATTTCTCTTAAACTCTCAACACAAGTCCCAGTTATTATTTCAATTAATTGCAGAGATGTATGTTTGCAGTAGAATCTCAATTTCTCGGTACATCATCATGACACAGACACACTGGAAGGAGAAATTAATTCTTATCTTTTAATTTGTTGGTTGTCGATCAAAACTATCAATGAGAGACAATAAAGTGATATTCAGAATTAATTATCATTATTATCAATAAGAAAAAATTACGTTTTGTTGAGTAATGTTTGAAAATACCCAAAGAAATAGCCTCGTAAATATTTCTGTCAAGATTTTGCAAAACAGGACTGCAACTGCCCTTGTAAAGCACAACGGTTTCTCATTCACCACCTGCCCGTGCTTTGAGAAGAGAGGCGGCGGCGGTGGCGCCAGTTATCTAATCGGTATTTGCCCCCGCTATTTCGCCTCCCTTTCACAGCACACGTGCCGAGCAGTTTTATGGCAGATGGCTCACAGGCGCTGCTCCAGTAAAATCCTGTTCGGTGGTGGCCATTACACCTACTTATTCGTCTGAATTTGCCAACACCAAATACCTAGGCTATCATAAAAACATTTTGCTTAACTTTTTGAATAATGACTATGTTTTTCACTTTACAGACTTTTGCATAATAACTATGATAATCATTGACTTCTTGAATAGTTGTTTGTAAACTTCAATCCGCTATATTCTCTGTACCATTATCTGGTAACACAAAACGAATAGGTTGGTGGAGTACATGCAGTGTACTCGACTGAAGCTCATCTTCAAGTAAAATATCTTAAACTGATTTGTAAATATTATTTTAGATTTGAGTTGGTGTGCGTACCGTCAATCAACTTCTTAGCCTCATTGTTGGAAAACACTATTTTATGAACAACGAAACCGTGAAGATTAATTCTGCCCTCACGATATGTTATGCTGGCATTCAATTACTGTGTATCCTTACTTTAAATTAATTGTGTATGCCCATAATATTTACCTATACCGGAGATTGCATTTAACTGGACGAGACTACTCATTATCATGCGGTGGATGAAAGTAATCTAAGGTATCAAAAATCTTATCAAATGTTATCTCTGTAATATTTATGAATATCAAATAGTGTGTTTTATTTTATTCTGTTTGACTTTTCTATTCGAGTTCTGGAAATTTCGGAAGGACATCTTTTTTAATACACTACAAACAACTAAGTTTTTAAAATGTTGTACAGATGTTTAATTTATGTTCATTATAGATATGTTACGACGTTTCCTTACACAATACTATAGTATTACTGTAGTACATTCAATACAATAAATGATAGTCTCAGTGTGAGCAATGAATCAATTATTGATATCTTTATTTACTATCTCATTCCTCATTTCTTATCAATGATTGTAAAATATTTTTAATTGTTCTTATATAACGAACATCTTTATTGAAGAGGGGAAATACAATTTTCAATGACGTTTTTAACCTCTGAATTCTGACGTTATTCAATCAGAATTCAAATGAACATCAATTTATGACGTTGTCTACTTTTCCAGGACCTCTTTACCTTTGCATTAAGGCTTGTATAGTAGATAACTGTAAGCATTCAAATTGTTAAACCTTGTCCTGCGTGGGCGACAGACGCAGGTGACAACTTCAAGCGACAAATGTGTAGTGTAGCGTCGCCAGAATTGAGTCAGTCGACTCTTTAAGCAAGATAATGCAAAGAATACGTGAAATTATGTGACAAAACAGATTTATGGTTAAATACGCGATCCTAAGGCAAAGACGCCGCGATAACACCCATGAAATGTATTAGCAAATAACATCTCACAGAGAATTTTATCATTTGTACCCGCAACTGTGTTTACGCCCCAAAAATGATTTTGAATATACCAGTGTGTCAATTTGTACTTTTTATTACCTTGTAAAAGGCATTACATTACTCAAAGAAACACAAATTTTCAACACCAAAATAAAATGGCGTTTGTCATATTTCAAACTTGCACAAAACCGTAATCACTTCGATACTACACGAGCTAACCTATAAAAAAGAAGCGTCAGACCATTACCACCTAAGTAGATAAATCGTGACAGAAGCGTTGTTTGGGGCCTATCTACGCTTGATCTTACGCCAACATGTGGCGTTATTGTGCTCATTCGTTATTAAGAATATTAAATTGTAACTGGAGTGAAGCCATAATAATTGTTCGAGATGTCGACTTGACTTGCCCATTGTTTCGTGTTACAAACAATCTTAATAGAGATTAATTAAATTATCCCACTGTTGAACGCATTCATTTGAGAACATTCACATATATTGTTGTGAAAAAATTACTGGCGACAGAATACAAAAATAGGTTTCTGAGATTAAAAAATAAAAGGATATTTGTATGTGATTTGACTCTGAATCTGTGGTTAGAAGTAAGTTATGAAGATTTAATGCCTGGCAAGTGTGAAATACACTCTCCATATTTCTTGACAAAAAAAAGTTGTATCATTTTTTGGAGAATAATTGGAAAATAAAAACAACACCTGTTCTTGTGGAAAGTAGAAGGCAAAGAAAAGGAAAAATTCAATCAGTCGTAAAAAAAATTTAACAATAAATTGGAAGTTTTTTTGTTCTCTTCCTACCACCAATCTTAATATTGGATCTTGCTTTGAGAAAACGGACAGTAATGAGCTGTATTGCATAGTTGTGTAACAGAAATATTGTTGTTAAAAGTGCACACTATCTTTTTTATAGGATTATCCTTGTATTTGAATTCGAATACTGCTATATTGAAGTTAAGAAATAAATTTTAGCTAGTACTTTGATGTTATTGCTGCCCAAGATTAATTAGTTCATTACGAATAATAATGCTGTCCGTTCGGTTCGTCGGTCCCAAGATCATGACGTCACAGAGCAGTTGGACGGCTTTATGTATCTAGGTGGTAATGGTCAGACGAGATCACGAAGAAATGTCAAGACTTATTTGATACTGTTACTTTTTATTGCTTACATACGTTAATATCTAGTATGATCAAGTAGATCGTGTGGAATTTAGCGTCTGACGCGCAACAAATCACAAGCAAGTTTGAAGTTACAGCGTCGTCGAAAGTAGCGCTTGCAGCGCTTCAGGAGTGCTATCGCTCACGCAGGACAGTCTCGTAACTACGTGTGTGTTTGAGTCTTGTTTGCTTGAAGTTGTCACGCGCCGTCGCTCGAGTTTGTCGCCCACTTAGGACAATGCCTTACCAGTAGGGTGGTAGTAGAAAGCCAGGCGTAGATTTGCTGCCCTGCACAAAAAATATGGTCCTGTACCTAACTTAATCCTGATATAGAGGGAAATCAGCCCTCGAAAAATAGATAGAGTAAGAAAATGTTCGTTTAATGCTAGACCCACTCGCAATAACAGCTTTTCTGATTACGATATTTTTTTTATTTGTAATTACAAAACCCCCTTGCAGGAGAAGCGTCTATTGCAAAAGGTGGAGCGCCAACTGATGGATCCCGAAAAGCCTCGCTTGCGTGGTGGTTCGTCGCAGCAAGCTCAGCGCCATGTCGCCAGTTGCGTCAGCGGCATCGCCCTTAAACGCGTCCGCTTGCGCGCCGTTCACTCAAAATCGTGCCGTGCTCGCCCTTCATATCCAACCCTGCCCATTTGTTCCCCGCCGGCGTCGCCTGCAGTTCTAGCCCCTACGTCGAGTTTACCCACGTGGCTCTCGATCGGTGGTCCTTCACTGCCCTGTGGGTCTTGTCTACTCCCCTCGCTTCCCCCCGGAGGCCACGAGGAAATTTCCCTTGCAGTGGAGAATACGAGGGCTAAGCGACATACTGCTCGTCGCGACAGCACAGGAGCTGCCTCAAGCAAAAACAAAGGTAAAATAATACATCTTTCTTCCACTGCCACACCCTGGAGGATAGAAGTAACCCTCAATAAACTAATCTGAGATTGTTTATTTTCCCAGAAAATGTGTAAGGTTTCGTGTTTCATCATGAAGTAAAGAGTCACGTGTTAAGGCATCCTTTCAGAAACATTTTGACTTCAGTTAATAATAGGATATTTTTGTTATAAATCATGTCAGATGTCGTATGTATACGGTATTTGAACGCGTTTTCAGTCTAATTTGTTAAGAGTAAAAAAAAATTATATATCCCCAATCGTACAAAGTAATATTTGGATTAAGCTTGTCTGGTAGGTGAATCTTCGCTGACAATGGTTAACTCATTCACACGAGAGAAATAAAGAAGGCAAAATTTCCATGAACAGGATTTGGAAAGTCAATTGTTCTAAATATTTGGAAAAGAAAGTGATAAAATATATTGTGCTTGTACAAACGAAAAAATCAATCCATTTTTATGTGACCAGAATCTTGTGAAATATAATCAAGATAGAAATACCTACCTGGGTTCAATAGTTTTATAGCGATGATTACTGTCAGGAATTTCTCAGCTTTTCTTATGTATTTTTATCTATGGCATAATGCCTTATTATCTCCCAAATGCCGGAATGGTTCCTTGCAAGTGATAAAGCTTTTATGTTTTTCCTTTTTCGCTTAGTACACGTTGTTCGTTCCGTGGAAGAGCAACAGCTGCGTGGTGTAGAGATCTCCAATGATAATCATGAGTCTGCGCGCTTTGAAGACGAGACACCTCGTGACACCGAAGCGATCCCACACCCGAATGAACGCGGAGGTCAACCGACGGCTCAGCAGAGGAAAGAAGCAGCGCCGCCGCACTCGGGCGAAGGAGTTCCGCCTGCGAAAGTTTGCGTCTCCGAAACGCGGTCGACGAAGCATGCCTCTCGCGAACAGAAGAAACGCGAAGTAATGGAACAGAGGAAGCGCTTAGTGTTGGAACTGAAACCGTGCGACTTGCGGGAACAGATGAAGTTTGAAACGCTGGAACAGACGCGTGATGAGGAGGAACAGTGGAAGACGCCATTGCTCTCGTCACCATACACGACTCCGCGCTCGTCTCCGGTCACAACCCCACGTCGCCGGTCACCACGCACGTTGTCTCAAGAATCCCCACTCACGTCTCAGCAAAACCTCCAAGACATGACACAGATCTTTGCTCGTCTGCAGCCCGAGCGCCCACTTTCAGTGAGTATGTTGCACAGAGAATAGTAATTGGATACGGGAAAAAAGTCTGAAAATGGCCTGCTATATATAAGTATTTTGGAATCACGTTCTTATTAAAGAAACTATTAAGTGAATAATTGTCCTTGAAGCTAGCATATGGTAAGGCATAAAGCGTTTCCAAATCATAGAAATTTCGCAAAGATCTTAAAATTGTTCTGCAAGCGCAAAACTCAAGTGTTTAATTAGAATACTTGAAGGTAAAGTCTGAGTAGCGGGAGCGTAACGAATGGGTGTGTATTTAGAGTTGTCTGAAGATTGGAAAATGTCAGATAATTTTAATTTATTCGTCCACGCTGTTAGAAAATGTTAACCATTCTTCACCATGTAAGGATTCTCAGACAATCATCACATTCATAATAACTTCATGATTCTGCAAGTCCATAACAGTCTCCGATGCATTATAAAATTTAGCATTTGCAAGTTGATAGTTTGTTTTCTAAAGACAAAGAAGATGTATTTCCGAGTTCAAAGTTGTTTGCGAACTTTAAAGCTTTGTTCGTTTAATTTATGTGTGCTTCTTCCACTATGGTGGTCCTTTTGAAATGTTATCAAACGGTTGTGTCTTATCTGGTTCTACGTTCGAGATTATGAACCTGAAGCAGTAGTGTACCTTGGCGGGGACAGATGGTGGTCCGCCCCAGACCTCCACCTGTGAGGGGTCTCCAAATGAGACGGTAAGAAGAGTTTAAATGTGCTAATTTGAACAGAAATACACTCTAAACCTTTTTGTAAAAGTAAAGTACAGAATAGTTGAGAGTTTTATGAAATAAATCTCATCCATTTCATTTTTTTAAACACAACGGAGTGATCGAAATGAACTTGTGGCCAAGCAAACACATTTGTGGTGGACCACCTCAAAGACTTCCACCCTGAGACTCATTACATGTAGGTTCGCTATTGATCAGAAGTGTAAGCTGAAATTGAAACCGGGAAGTTTCCAGCGATGAGTTTCTGTTTCACTGTGCACTCTCTGTTCGCGAGATAACATTAATTTGGTAGTTAAATCAAGTTTTATGTAATCGTAACTTCCTTCCTGAGAAATTATTAATAAACATCAACATATTTGACAAAGAAGTATTTACCATTCCTACCAAGTAATGGAAATTTTATATATCTTTGAAAACGTTAAAGTCCTGTACCAAAACTTACCTCATTAGACAGAAAAGACTACTTTCATGCCTGAAGGGTTGACTACCCGACATATAAATTTTCGAATATTATTAACAATTTTATCTTTAATAAGTTTGCTCTCATGTTCATTTCCGGAAACTTTTCATCAACAATTGTTTGGTGAGAGCGGAAATTGACGCATCAAAAGAGCTCATTTTAAAATGATACTAAACTATGGTTTCATTTGGTTTATAAATAATTTTAAATAGAATTGAATATTTTTAAATTATCAAAATACTTTAAGCGCCCTGCGATACCTTTCTCAGAGGTCAGAGAAAAAAAGATACAGTATATACATCCATAATTTTAAGTTGAACGTAGAAGGAGATGAGACAATCGCTCGATCTAGAACGTAAAACCAGATGGGACTATCAGTCAAGATTTAAGAAGAAAATTTATTGAATGAGGAAAGATCTTTTTGCATAGCCATCCCACATGCCATAATTCATCGAGAGCAGCTTGGTTTACATGAAGGAATGCAGCGGAGCAATTTTTTTTTTTCACGGGTTAGAGCCTTGTTGATCTTGACAATCCCATGAATATGTTTCACCGTTGCAGAATATTTATTCTGGGAAATGGGATATATATGTATTTGAAAGTTCTGATCGTTTGATGCTTCATCTATAAAATGAGTCAGCAACCTTTTCATACTCCGCGGACTACATAATCAAACCTTCGATACCTCGCGGACCGCTTCAAGAGTCTTGGTCGGGTCTCGCCGCTAATTTCCACTCCAAAGTAACGCGACGGTCGGCTCTCGGTAAAGCAAGTAATTCGTTTCTGAATCTTAAATTGATTTTTCTCGGTGAATAGGCAATTATTTGCATACAAACTCCTAAGCTTTCATTGATACATAATCATATTCGTTTCACATGATTTTTCATTGCTACACTATTTTTATTTGACTTTCCTTCTGCTGAAACGCGTCAACATTTCTTTCATTTTTTTCAAGAATTTAAAATGTCGGGTTCCTCTACAAATCGACAGATGTCGCTACTGTATCTTGTCATAATATTGCGCTTAATTCATTAAAGAGTTTTTGTTCAGAGTGGTACTTTCGTGTATGTATTACTGCTCTCCATCAACTTATCATTGCATAATTTGACTAAATATATGCGAATGTAACACAAAATAAAAACATACGTTCACAAACGATATTTGGGACAGTCCCTATAGTATACAAATCATACGTATTGGTTAGGGTGTCCAGCTGACACCAGAACGAGCAGGATTTGTGCACAACTTCATACAGATGTAACAATATTCTATTTTAGAAGGTGGGTATATACTGATCAAACGTGTAAAAGATATGTGCAAGTCATAATATTAATGTAATACCTAGTAGCACTTGGTGACACCAAAATAGTGTCGAAACGTAGTAAAGATTTAAAATTAAATAGTTAGTGAAAAATAGAATATAAAACATACAGAAGTCACTCACGTATCGGACGAAACAGTTTTCCTCAGTCACGTAGAAAATCATTGTAACTGTTGGGTTTCTTTTCCTATTTTCACTAACTTAAAAACTTTTTAATTTATATAAGTTACCAAATGTTTCACACATTGCTAACATAGACCCTTGCTCTGAAATTCAGTGGTTCACTCGGACTCTGAAATTTCCAATATTATCTCTTCCGTCCCTCTATGGTAGCCTACTAGCCAACACTTGCTGCAGCCTTGCTTTCCAGGCAGAGCGCATGGCATGCTCTACCTGAGAGAGCAGGGCGTGCTCTGATGCCAGTAGATACTCACTTTGACATCCCTGTCGAACACGCTGACGACACATATGGTAACATTTTGCAGGCGTCAGGTAGGAGACTTGAGTCGTCATCTATCAACTTGTCCCCCTCCCCATCGTTAGATCGACGTGAACGCCGTCGACTGACTGTCCTCGCAGCGGCTGCCTCCGCTGCAGCCACTGTCCTCGCCAAGTCGTCCTCAGCTAATGTAGCACGCTGACTGAGGAACGCTGTATCAAGCACTAGCAATAATTGCCATGAATGACATACGATGGACCCTGGATGGCACCAGGTTCTCATCGGATCATGCGATGGATTCTCAAAAACAAAAAAAAGAAGAAAGAAACAAACATCGTATGCATAAATAGCGATTTACTAGTATGGACGAACTGAGATATGCGATTGATTGTATTTATTCGGAATGAGTTTCATAGGAAGATGTTTTTAAAGTGTTAGTTTGGAATATTTGTTACAAAAGGCAAATGTCTGTAACATCGCCAGAACTTCATTTTTTACAAATATAATATCGATTTTGAAAGCGTTATTAGCAACCCATGCCTTAGCCAATACAATTTAAGTATGTCAGGAACTTAATAATTTGAAGGAAGTACATTACTGAAGGAAGTACTATGTGCATTATACATTACAGAAATAATTACGACTAGATACAGACATTTCAGCCTTAAGGTAACACAAGTTGGATAAGCGTCAACTTTATTTATTCCAGTGAGACTACAAGTGATTTATATCATATATCATGAATCATTGTTATGTAATTTTTAATTTATTTCTAAATACATTTTCATGTTTTGTTATGTGACGGTTATTACATTTACTTGACGACAAAACTCAATATCTAATCCTTTATTGTGAAGAGAGGATAAACTACTCTTATCTCATCACCAAATGGAATTTGTCAGTTATTTATTTCGTTTGTAGTGGGGTTCGCGGCCCGTCTTATCTCATTTTCTCAATTAAACTTTGCCTAAGATTACCAAAGATTCAATGAAGCAATATGAAGAACTCCGTCAAAAATAGTGACTCCACGACGTCGAATACATTCTCCTTGTCTCTGGCTGGTTATGGAAGAAGCACGTGAAGAAACTCGTAGAGCTTGCAGTCCCTTAAAAGTGAAATGTTGACATGGGTATCCGTGGATAAGAACTTTCATTTCACGGATATAACTTCTAACATACACACCGACGGGATTATATTAGGAATTCTTAAGACTACTGTGGACTATCCGAGAGGAGGTTTGACCTTGTCCGTTATGGAATTTGTATGGCCCAATTTTGGACTATCCTAGTCAAACAAAAGGGATTCTACCGCGACGGACCAATCTAGTCCGTGACGATGAGGAGGATGTGAAATTTAGGTATTTTGCTGGAAACTGGAGGCAGAAAGTGGAGTGATGAGACGAGCAAAGTAATGAGACGGTTGCGGGTAGGACACGTAACAGATTATACTGACCACAAAGGTGCAGGGAAGAAAGAACGATGGAGACATATTCCGGCAAAACGCAATCAAAGTATAAATTACAAACATTTTAATACATAATTTCAAATTAAAACAAACATTAAATAAGAACAAAATATAGAATTGTTTCGTACAGCATTACAAAATCTTACCCTCGATTGAATAGAAGTGTTAATGGACAGGTAAGTATTGTCATATTAGCTGATAATAAAATTAGCCCAACACATTTGTTTTGAGACAAAGTCATCGAGCTCCTCAAAGTCGATTATCGTAATTTTATAAATTATCAACGACTGTATTTCTCAGGAAAGAAGTATTAATAGTTTGTAACTGTAACCCTTCACCTTATGTAAACAGAAGGAGCGGATAATAGTTTTGGAGATTGAATTGTTTTATTACGATCAAAATAACGATAGAGGTAGGAATTCTCTAAGATGACAAATGCGCCGCCTACAAATGCCTGTGCCATCAACAACAATAACATTGAAATAAGGATGAACTATATAGCTACGAGAACACTTAAAAACATTGCTCCCGTTTTGCTTATTTCATGAACCCATTTTCTTTATCGTCTTACTGATCTCCAAGTAATATTTTTTAAATTTATTTTCTTGAATTCTCTACAACCCTGTTACTTGATATTACCAGGGATTCTTGGCCATTGTCTCCCTTTTGTTTTCAATTCCATCCTTTCCTCTTCTTTTATTTATGTGAAATCACTCCTATCCATATTTTATTGCATCTCGTAATACTCCTAATGTTATATATCTTCCGAAATCTTCATACCTATCCTTTGACGCAATCCATCTTTATCTTGAAAATTTGTCAGTCTGTGATGCTTCATCCTTTTCACATATTCACATCGTTCGTGTCCATAAATATCACGATCAATCAAAATGTGATCCAGGGATTGGATCCCCTTTCTACAGTCTCACTCATTGTCTTCTCTCTTGCCCATTCTTTTCAAATACTGATTGAAGTTACCATGACCAGTGATAAATTCAATGACGTGCAAATTCGGTGTAATCCATGTCTTGTTATTATAGGCAAACTCTGTACATATTGATAAAATGAAAACATTAGTTTAAGAAAGAAAAGTAGGATAATGTACATACCTCGTTGCGTTACTTTCGTCTTGATGTTCCACAAATGTCCACCTAATGTCGCAACGGAATGACGACTTTCTGTCCACGCGACGGTCCACTTCCTGTTTGACAACGTCTCTACACTGCAATAATCACTCAAAAATATTAGAAACATGCGTGTCAACTTTTACCCAGCCATTTGGAGTTATAAGGTGAATTTGATTGCTAACATAATTTGCATATACAAGTTCAGATCGGAAGAGCAATGATAAAACTAAGATTAAGACAAGCAACTCGCCCTGGTTTCTCCAATGTGATTTTGTTATGTTGTACTTCAACTCTTCTTTATACTTCAGAACAGTCGAAAGTGGCAAGTCTAAAATATTTGCTTCACATGAAACCTCACTCCGGAGAGCGCGCTAGTCGAATGCTTGCCTAGTCCTCCCGAGTCAGCGGTAGTTGATTGTAAAACTAAAACGCTTGTAAAATGTAAACTATTCGTCCAAGTTTTACGATTTAAAGATAATTTTCATCTTTCGTAAATGCACAAAACATTGAATGCATGTAATTTCGTAGGAGCAATTTTTACTTACTTGAATTACTCTCGTAAATTGAAGTATTTTAACATATTTTTAAGACTTTTTTTCAATATTTTAGGTTAACCTTTATAGATAGACATGAGCTGTAGTGGACATTTTTGTAGAACTCTTTGAGACAAAATAATGCAATTCATTGTCACCTATCTCTAACCGTTTAAGCAGCGCAAGTGAATATATATTCCCCCTCGATTTTCTGTTATCGTTATTGGCTATTACTTGTGATACCTAACAAAATGTATACTAAAACCTTGCCAGAGAACATTTCTATAAATTAAAAAAGAATTAAGTAAATCGGATGAATGGTTCTTGAGTTTTAAGAGGGCAAAAAGGTTTGCAGACATGAAAGTGACTTTGTTTTATAATTTGTATAGATAACCTTTTATTTAATGTACAAACATTATAATATTTTTAATCAAACGTGAATTATATTTATCTATTCACAATTGGAAAATATATCATACATAGGACTTATGGTTATTTTTCATTATCGAGCTCCAAGAAATGAAGGTTACGTCTCTTGCTAGAGTGGCGAAAAGGCAGGCATTGACGATAAAAGACTTAGTCAAAACTGTTTCTAGAATGTGCAAATGGTTCTGAAGCATTTGTTTAAATATACGTACATTTTTATACTTAAAAATGAGGAAACAGTTTGGAGTTATTTTTGCACTTCTGATGCAAGTAAAAAATGCTTGAAAGAAAAAAAACCTATTTTACTTAAAAGATGTCACCAAAATTGTTCTCCAAACGAGACGTGATGGAATGTCGACACACATTCCAATTCCTCCCCGTGAAGTGGATGTCCTCGATGTTACACCGAGGGCACGAAGTCGAGGTTGCGGGTCGGCCATTACCCTCTGTGGGCCTCGCCGGATGCATTTGCATACAAAACATCGCGAGCTGGAGACGGAAACCGTGGACACGTTCTCTATGTCTGCCAACTCTGAGGTAATTACGAGAGCGGAAACCCGTCTGGAGAGGCTTTGCAACGTCGCCGCCGATTGCTTTTCCATAAAGACTGTTGTGGGTCGATTTCTGACCTCTATGAAACATCGATGTAATACCTAGTAGACTTAACTCTGACCACGATCAACATTTCACGACTTCTCCAAGCATTTAGCCAGAAATTTATTTTAATGGAGTTCAGACTTCATGTCTAAAGTTGATTAATATTTAGTTACACGTTTTGTTACACGCTTGTTGTGAAATGAAAGTGAAAGAACACGAAGGAAAATTAATTGAAAAAAGAATAAAAGGACGATTTCCAAAACTGCAATATCCAAAGACTAAGCACTGTTGTCGATTATTTTTTCATCTAAATTGTATTCTTCGTGTGACATTACCATACAAAAACATTTCATAATGTTTAAATATTTGGGTTTTTAATTTTTTTTTTATCTCTACTGATTTCAGATTAATTTTTATACTATTGACATTAGTTTCGTCTACAATCATAATTAAATTGAATTGTTAAATCGACCTAGATACGTGATACTAGAAATAAATAATTGTCTACAAAAAAGTTCAATTTAATAATTCAATTTAATATTTATACTAATTTTCAAGATAATTTATAGTAACGTCTATTTCTTCTTCTAAGAATTAGGTAATTGATGTAAATTAGGTACTTGATTGACGTGTGATTAAGTTGCACAGTAAATTCAATGAAACTAACATTCTATACGATAATGTGGACGTGTAAAGTAGTACAATCAATAAAATGTCTTGAATCGGCATAAATAAAAATAGTAACATGTACTAATTGTGATTACAACTTAACAAGTGTATTTGACTTGCCATTAAAATGAAATAATTGCAATTATAATTAATGTTGAAATACAATAGGTCCTATGGAGAAAAACTTATTTACAAAATAAGAGCAACTTTTAAATCACAAAAGGGATAGGTTACTTTGATTTGTAGTAAATTTTCTGCACTAAATCTATATTAAATTTTTTCATCACTTTTATATGTACGTCAACGGACATATTCCACTTTTTCTGAGGTGAGATGCATTAATCACCAAACCGTTGCACTCGGCCGCCATGTTTTTACCCTTCTTGTGCATTTCAAATGAGTTCTTGAATATTATTTATACTATATTTCTGATAGAAATTAATCCATGTTTTTCATCATTATTATTCATATTGTTTTATTTTATAAAAATTAGAATTAAAATAGAGACAACAATTATACATCTTAGTGATTTGACAAACTTAAGATTGCTGCTCCCACCTTAATTTACATTAGGTCGACTTTCATCACTCTTCCAGAATCTACTGGTTACTTACTGAGCGGGTAACTAAACGAAATTTCACAAACCGATCGAGTGATCTTGCGTTTCTCACCACGCTTATCCATCGGGTACAACGACTCCCGGTAGCAAACCGTTCGACGTTGCCATTATTGCGAGAATTAAATATAAAGCGCTTACGAAAGAATTAAATATAAAGCTCGCACTGCAAATACGAAAATACATAAATTTCTGTCTACACGGTTTCTTCACAAAAGACCAGATACTGCCACGAAAAATGTTACAACGCGAGCTTGTGCATTCGTCGAGAAGCGGACTGAAAATGGAGGAAACATTGAATGAAAAATGACGAGAAAAGAACGATAACATCGCTGCAATATCAAAACATCGAACTCTGTTATCAATTGATGGGATGGTCCCTTGCTTGCTTCCGGAGAGTAAATTATTTTTTTTCCCTCCACGTGGTCATACGCAGTTTGTACTGTTTTTTGACAATAAATTTATTATAGATAAAAAATATATATATTTTCTTCATCCAAATTGTACACTTCGTGTGACACAACACAGCTATAGCTATTTGGTTTCTTTTAATTTCTGTTCCTTATTTCTGATTGGAGAGTTATTACTGTCTCATATACGTAGTATATAGAAAGTATTGTAATCGTAAAAAAATTCGAAAACGAGATTTTTGCGGAATATAATATTTTGGAGACCCCTGATTCCGAAAAAGTGTTTTTTGGCTGGACGTCCGTCCGGTCCGTCCGTCTGTCCGTCCGTCTGTGCGCAGCACTCCTGACCGAATGGAAAAATATTTTGTTCTCATTTTTCGTTTTTAGGGTAGAATTTACTTCTAACATGCATATGTTTTCAATTTTCTTTTTATTTGAACACAAAGGGCACTTCACATGAAGGTCAAAGTACAATTTTGAATATTTTTCAAAAACTGGTCCAACGATTTTGCTTAAATTTTCTGTGCGTAAAGTAGAATTAGTATGCATTACATCCGCATTGGCGGTATTTCGCTTGAAAGTTTGATATAGACGCAGTAAAATAATTTCTATCTGCTACATTTACGCATTTGTTTACTGCTTCAAGAAGCTTGAACAATATTTAGCATAGAAATCTCTTAGGTTGCGGGGAACCTCACCGCCAGGTAACAGATTAATTATGTTATGTTGAATGAAAATGGAAGACGGGATCTCGGTCTCGTCTCCCATTTTCATTCTATATAACATAATTAATATTTAGCGGTGTAAATGGACCAAGCAGACTAGAATGCACTGTTAGTACACTGAAATGAAAGATATGATATGATAAAATACATAGGACGACAGAAAACGCACTGCAAATACGAAAATACATAAATTTCTGTCTACAACGAAATTACATTTACACAACACTTTTACGAAATTTATAAGACTGATATGGCGCTATTTGTTTCGAAATATTATTCTAAATGTTTATTTTACTCTCAAATTTCAAATGTAAGACAGTAATAAGTTCATCTAGCGATTATGAGCATGAACAGAACAATGGAAGACGGCCAAAATATAGAGGACCACGCCATAAGTGACCCTTTCACTATAGAATTTTTTCACTCTATGCTGCAGACGGAGAAGCGTATATGAGAAAGTATGTGCAATGGTTTTGCACCACTAGTTTTTTATTCTTATTTTTTTTAAAGAACGAGCTAATTAATTAAATATAAAAAAGAAACTAAGATTATCCAATTGTTCAAAAATAAGGTTGGTGGCAACCCGATAATGCTATTCCGCTCACCTATCGGCCGGTCAAGTTACCTCTCCGGTAGCGGAGCTATCCAACAGAGAGAGGGTGGCGTCAAGACGATCTACCATTGCCGGACGGATACGTTATCCGAATAGTGCTATCCGACCGATACGAACTCCGATGAAAGACGCTACTGCGAGACAAGTTTATTCATCTGGATAATATGGCAGATACTTCTTTCCCCAATCTGCTAGTAATAAGCAAGTTCACTCGGATTCATATTTAGCATCAAACAGGACATCAGAACAGTTATGAATACTATATAATACACAAAAGAGCATCACATAACTCGCCTACAATTCCCCACGCACATTGTTTATACCAGTAGCGCGCCAGACCTTTCAAATGTCAGAACTCAAGTAAAGTAACATCCTTCTCAGATAAATGAGTAATTGAAATTATAGAAAATCATAGACACCCCTTTTAATGCTTCGAAGTACAATGTATCATTTGAGTTTTTTGCTCCATCTGGTTGCTCAGAAAAGAAACGAGAATTCTAGGGGACATTTGCGTATTAACATGATACATTGTAGCACCAATTTCGTAGTCTGTACGTTTTTCACGACATCAGAGTCAGTTTTTACTTTTCCGCGATAGAAACAGCATTAAACATTATCGAAGTCTTTCAGGTACTCTGATATTTTTGGGATGTGACGAGAGGATTACAACAAGAAAAATGAAAGAAGGTATGCTGTGCTCAAAAAATATCAGAGGAAAAATCACAATTTAAAATCTCAATTGAAAATGCTGACAGTTAACTTAACCGAAGTTGGAATGGTTTCCTTAAATGCAGTGCAATCATTCGAAGTCTTTGCTCCAATCACCAACAAAAGGTTTCCGATATCGGTAAGACTCACTTACATCCATTTCCATCATTATTTTTTTTATTTTTCAAGAAGATTTGTAGCCTCCGGAAAACACCATTTCTCTAACTTATCTTGCAGTGCCGTTTAGGTTTGCTATATCAATATCATTCAAGAATTTTCGCACAAATTAAACATAGATAGTAATTGCATGGGACATACAATGATTTGTGGTGCAACTGACTCCATAGGTGTGCAATCGCCTCATTATTCCTAGATGTGTACTAGGCTTAATGATGCGTTATGCACGAGTCTTGAGAGAGAAAAATAAATAATTCAAAATAATTAAATAAACTGTATGGGTGTACAAACTACTTTGTCAACCGTTTCTCCAGCTACTACATACATTAGGGATAACATACGAAGTTATAGCCCAATAGCATCACTTCTCTCTGCTGGAAGTAATTGGCGCTATTCATTCGATTGTTTTTGTCATATGGGTGTCTGTATCTGTGTCCAACTCTCATCACGGCATTTCTTTGAATGTAGAATTGTGAAGTCAAGGCTTTATATGAGGCTAAAATATCAAAAATGAGGCTATGTTTCATTCGAACAACTTCTCTATTAGGAAACATTGTTTTAGTCCATTTTATGGAGACACTTGTGTGGATTCAGTATTATTAATAAAAATGAAATATTGCACTAATTTCACTTGTTTTCCCTTTACGACAGACAATTATTACAATCCCGTTTTGCTGACTATTCGCGGTCTGCACGAATGCACATCCCGGATCCGTCCTCATAAAGTATTGTTCCCACACGCTTCCTGCAATTCATCACGTTATTTCTGGACTATTAACTTATTCGTGCGTAACTTTAAAATCCCAAAATATCGAATTAAGTATACAGAATAATAATATTTCATTTTTTCCTCTCCATGGCACTGTTTCATATGAAAGAGAACTCTACACCACTTTGTCTGTGATCTGAACACTACAAAATTAGACTTCCTGAGCTATGTGGTCTGAAAACATTTTCCGACGTATAATTTTTTAGATTGAACTGTCACTAGAGTTGATATGATGCATGTTACCGGCAAAGTACGAAATGAGGCATTGTAAGGTGAACAACTTTTACTTCCAGCATTGCCTAGGCGCTGTTAACAATACCTAACGTATAGCAGATACCTTTATGCGAACGCGTCGCCTCTACCTACTGCTGAAGCATTGCACGCTTCAAACTGTAATTAATAGTAATTCTCGAATATTCTTATATAAATTCTCTACCAGTTTTCCTTTTGAGTGTTAAGTGGATTTATTGGTTCAGCAAAGGAAAATATAACTACCGTTGGAGCAGGTAACATAAAAATATAACTATATTTAATTGTAGAGTTTGGTAAAAATTAGGGAAATATGGTAGTACTGCTCGCTATATTATGCTATGCTCGCTACCTAGGCTTTTCCTTTCAAAAAATTGAAGTAGTTTTACTTCTTGTAACGCTTGAAGACTAAAAACATACTTACGCATATGTACCTTCTAAGTATATGTACCCATGACGGACGATCAAGGATTTTTTATAGTTAAACTTTTATATTATTTATTTTACTTTTTAGTACGGTACTTTTGAAATAAAATGTTTTTCCAATTGTTTCTTAAATTTAGTTTAATATTTTTAGTACCTATTAAAATATGCTTATTTATTCGCCAAATGTAAACAAACTCGATTATCCTATCAATTGCTATCAGAAAATTCCAGTGGCCACCTCTATCATAAAAGATCAAGCTGAAAATTCACAAAAATTAATTTTTTTAATTTTTGGCATTTAAGAACTGTCTTGAAATCGAAAAGGAACGAATAGTTAAGATTTTATAAGCGTTGACTGCCGTGTGAATCGCGGATGCTTCACGCACTCGTTCTTCTCTGAGGCCGCGTCACTCAGCTTCTTTAACGCTAAAACGCTGTATTTACGTAGGGTAATGCTCCACAGTCTTCTGGACAAATACTATGTGTTTTAGCACGATGATATTTTTATGTGAAGCAAGTAATGCATATATTTGTGATTGTAAGTTATTTAAAATATTTTATGTGATTTCCAACAATATAAATGTCCTGGAAATGAAACAATTGGATTTTGTTTAAAGAATATATTTTTCTCCATTTAAATAGGGTTTATTTATAAAGTACAGACACGAACAGAAGAACATAAGAGCTATTACAAGAACACGTATAACAAGAATGTAATATCGATGTATTACATTCTACGAAATCTACAAACTGTTGCAAGTTCCGAGAAATGTCCGAGTTGCGCTGTCAAGGACGCTTGCACTGCGTGATGCGAGAAGGAAGTTTTGCTTGCAGGACCGCTTGAAGCAAGGGTGATTCGCGCTTCTAATTTATTGAAAAAAATACAAAACTAATGCCATTTATCAACAAAAACATTATCTTTCGCTATTTCACACCCATTCATGCATTAAAAAAAAAAATTTGACCTGAGAACAAGAAAAAATCTTTAGCATTGCAGTAGTCAACGTATTAATTAATTTGCGCCGTTACCGCCACCACCTTGTGTTGCCTCGGGAGGATAATTGATGATAATCGAAATGATAACTTATAATATTGCCTGGTAAAGATACGAAACCACTAACCGATAGGTAGCTCTCAGTCTCGTGCGATGCAGCTCGTGATACTTCACTCTATAAAGTACCCGACATTCAGCATTGACTTATAATGACAAGTACTGATACAATATGCGAGATACATCCCACCTCCATCAACAGATCAGCTTAATGGTACCATAATCATGTATTGTCATACTAACCACATATATATGTAAATTTCAGCTCGATCGAAAACTTGGAAGTGACCGAAGAATCAACTTTAATTTAAAAAACCTGGAGTGTGCCCCACTCAACATTCCAATTATAATTTATAACAAAAACTCATGGCAATAAAAATTTAAGAAAAACGCTTCAAAAAAGAAATCATAATATATTATAATAATTAAACAGGATGGCATATTTAAAAGATCAATCGATTTCAAAATATTTATCATTATAGTACATGGTAAACTCCTAAAAATCATAATAACACATAACACAAAATCATAATAACACATGCATCAACTTTCATTAATTTAATAGTTTTTCCATATTCCTTTTTAACTGATCATCTTCATGTGTTGCGTGGTCTGGATCCTTGCGGGTTCCATTCCAAAGCATTGGAGGCAATTTCATCCGATCCTTTTCTCAGGATATGTCCAATCCAGTTGAATTTATTCCTTTTGATTTCTGTTCTCATATCCATTTCTTTTATTTTTCTCCACAGTTCTTCATTGATGATTGTGTTGGGTCACCAGACATTGAGGCATAGATTGCATGAATTATCTTCCACATTAAACTTTTTCCAATAGTCTTATTGGCAGATTTAAAAGAAACGCCTCCTTTTTTGCGTAATAAATTTTCGCTGCTTCTCGAAAACGGTGCGTGTTACACGAATGCGGTTTAGCAATTTGACGCAGAATTAACTGACCAATCAAAATGCTTCTTTGTATTTCTTCAAAATTTTGAATATGAAGAAACCGGAAGTGGAGCGCGTATGTAAATGAAGTTGATATGAGTTGTCCAGAAATAGACTTCTATTCCCAATGCATTCAAAGTCAAATTTCAAGTTTGGTTTCGATGTTCGTGTTTCGTGATGTTTGGTTCGAATTTGTTTGTGAGTTATTAGGGGAACACATTCTTAACATACACACACTCATACGACATTGGACATCATCACCAAAATTTGAAAATAGACTCTTCAGGAGCCAATTCGCAAAGATCCGAAGAGATTTTTTGATCGATTACAATACTTTCCTTACACACACTGTGAAATTGGAAAGTAAAAAGGAAGGACAACATGCATATGAGTGTTGCAAGTTAAGAAGCTAGTAAAAAAACTGTAATCATCTTCCATAAGGCTAATTGATATCCGAAAATTTTAAACTATTACTTTTTATATTTTCTGATATCCGATATCTTTTCCATTGAATAATATTTCGAAATAAAATGTGTTTCTTCGTGACTTTACTGAGAAATTAAAGAAATAATATGTTTGTTCTATTTTAAACTGGAATACTTTGTATTAATAGTTTTGCCAATCTTACTTTAGGTAATGTCAACAATGCAAAATACCTAGTACTGCTCAATACGATGAATATTTTCTACTGCCTAATGCCTTCAGGCATTGTTCACATCGCCATTGTTCACAATATCTGAATTTCCTGCATTATCGGTAACATTTACATAAGCTCAACGAACCTCGGTACCTCGAATCACATATCAAAATTACTAAAGTACTCCGGACACAACTTATCGCAGAGTTCAAAAATAACACTCAGCATTTATTGTCTTGTAATTATTAGATCTAATCGGAGAAGCTGAAATGATTGTTCATAATATGAACGCATATCAAATCATGTATGTTTCTGGATGGCACCTACTATGATATTGTTATTGGAGATGAGGCAAAGTAATGTAAAATGTTTAAGACGTATGGACTCAGGTTTCGAATAAATCTTTTTTCTGGCTGTATAACAGACGGAATCGCAAACTTAATGCTTTGAATTTACAATTATCATAAATGTCTTCCTTCATGTCTTGATTGACGAGCAGGCAACAGATTTTTTCTCTTCCATTTCGAAACTGCAGTCAAAGAATGAGGAGAGTGAATGACGTGGGAGAGCAGTGGGAGCCTTGCGATGATGTTGCGTAAGGCGGCTGCTCCCAAGGGGAAGTCGAGGAGGGCGGGAGGGCGAGAGGGAGAGGCACTCCTGCAAAAGAGGAAATTGCCGATCAAGCGAAGTGGGGTGGGGGGTCCCAGGTGGAGGCTCTCCTGGAAAGATGTGGCGACGACTCGACAGCGAGTGTGAAGGTGCCACGAAAAAGCAACGACTTGCGAATGGCAAGTTGTGTGACATGTTGAATGTAAAATAACCCTTCAATATTCCATATTGTCGTGTCGAATCCAGCAAAATTTCATTTCAAAATTAAATGTGGTATTAAATGATAAGAATGTTTCATGTAATTATTATCTTAAAATTGTAATGTCATACAGTAATTTTTTTATTTAGATAGAAATACATTATAATAAAATAATTTTACTGAAGTCTTCAAGGTTGTTAACTAGTTTTACTTACGCTGTCAATAAAATATATTCAGTTCTTGCTTGTATAGTCAACTTAGTCAACATTATCGGAATGGTTAAGACATATTATGATATAAAGGCGGGTGTTACCAAAAATATCTGAGGTTTGAAACTAATTCCTTATTTTTATGGAAAATGATATATTCATTTTCGTACTGGTAGAAACTTTTGATATATTACTTCTTTTGCATTTGTTAATAAATGTGGTCCTCCTTGCTGTCTGAGAGCACCTAGGAAAAGGTATACAGAGAATTCGAGAAGTTAATATTATCTCTCATGCACTGTTTTTATTCCTGTTCTCCTTTCCATGTCCCCGCACGTTTGAAAACTGATTTTCGTGGAGGTTTAAATAAGTTAGCATGCTTACGCATAGCTTCTGGCAAAACGCACAAGTGGAATAACTTACAGAATACTTATTCATGTACCACCCGACTCCCAAACCCCCACAGTCTGTTCTAAAATGAGCACTAGGGACAATCAGGGAAACCCAGATCAACAATGATCAGTTGTACCTTCCATGAAAACCCGTACAGTATTCAGTACCTTTGACAACGAGAGTAATAGCTCATTTATGAAGATATTATAATTTATGGACATCGCAAGTTTGTTTAATTCTTACTTCTCAGAAGTTGGTAAAATAACAAACTCAATATGTACAAATCAATGTCCTCCAATTATATCCACCCACATACCCAATTCTATGTTCACTTCCGAAACTAACGCCAGTGAGGTCATGGGAATCATCAGCTCCTTAAAAAACAAATTTTCACGAGGCATAGATGATATACCTGAGTTTATTGTTAAATCTTCGTCCCACGCTATATTAAATCCACTCGTAAATATTTTTAATAGTTCTTTATCGGAAGGGGTGTTTCCCAATATATTTAAGAGAGCTAAAGTGAAACCTTTACACAAGAAAGGAAACAAACTTAATATTGGAAATTACCGACCAATATCTCTACTACCCACTTTCTCAAAAATCCTAGAAAAATTGTTCTATAAGCGTCTTCTAGATTTTTTATCAAAATATAACATTCTCTCTGACGATCAACACGGTTTTAGGAAATCCTTTTCCACTACAAGCGCCATATTTTCCTTCTTAAACGATGTTACCACATCTCTAGACAGTGGAGAAAATCCTCAGGGTGTTTTTCTTGACTTATCCAAAGCATTCGATGTCATCGATCACGGAATTCTCCTTACCAAATTGCATTCTTTAGGCATTCGTGGACTTCCACATCAATGGCTAACTTCTTATTTAAAAGATAGATATCAACAAGTAGAAATATCCTATACTAAAAATAAAATACTTGAGCGTTGTCTTTCAGAAACAAAGCCACTTACTTGCGGAGTACCCCAAGGATCAATTCTCGGCCCTATACTCTTTTTATTGTATGTGAACGACATGTCATCATCCACATCAGATTGCAAAATGGTTCTTTTTGCTGATGACACTAATTTACTATGTAAACACGACAATGCTCAAAAAGTTATGACTAACGTTTCGACTTGGTTCCATGCAAATCGTATCATTGTAAACACTGACAAAACAGTGTCTATGTCATTTCACAATAGTATCACAAAATCTTTACCCCAGGTTTCTCTTTCTTTAAACGGAACACAATTAAAAACTGTTACGAATACAAAATTCTTAGGTCTCCATATTCAAGACAACCTCAAATGGAATTGTCACATTGACAATCTTAATTCCCAATTAAGCAAATTGTGTTACGCATTCCGAATCTTAGTTAACGCCGTTAGTCCACGTATTTCCCGTTGCGTATATTTTGCAAACGTGTACTCCGATTTACGTTACGGCATTATCTTCTGGGGTAATTCCGGTCAGAGTATGCAAACTTTCAGAATTCAGAAGAGGATAGTTCGGATAATTTGTAAATCTCACCCCCGAAACTCTTGTAAACC
>NNCF01127680.1:87448-182323 GCA_002313205.1 Laupala kohalensis
GAATTGATGGGATGGTCCCTTGCTTGCTTCCGGAGAGTAAATTAGTTTTTTTCCTCCACGTGGTCATACGCAGTTTGTACTGTTTTTTGACAATAAATTTATATAATACTTTATATGTGGATATTATATAAGAACAATTTATCAATTATTCATAAATATTAATTATTCATTAATATAACGCGTATATTATGTGTCTCAATAACAGAATTTAAGAACTCAAACGCAGTATCCTTCAGTAATCTTAAAAATAGCCTCGTTCCTATAGTTTTCTTTGTAAACAATATTTTTAAATTTTCTTTCCACTCTTTCTTTTCCTTCCAATGTAAAAGGGAATGCGCTTGAAATAAACAAACAAAGAACACAGTGTGAGGAGAAGAAGAATGACAGAAATATTTTATTATCTTTCGACTTCCTGCAGTATCATTCAGTCTCCATCCATTGTCTCTCTTAATTGATACTTGGAGAATTAATTGGCTAATTCCGCCGGAACAAGACCTCTGGAATGAACGAATCTTCCTCAACAAAGTATCACACTACATAGCTACTCATAATAGATTGTACGTGAAAAATAAAGAAAATAATAAAAAATAAAATTTATTTTCTAACTTCATCTGTATATCACATTACAAACTTTCAGACACAGAATTTTTAGTTATTGATTTATTTATCACTTCTTTCACTTTAAATTTTGTGCGGAAATTTTTGTATGCGTAGGCCACTCAAAACTTTCTATATAATGATCTGATGTACACGTTCCCATGCATATCTTCAACAAGGACACTCCTTTGACTTTAAAACAGGTGTTCATTATATTGTTGAATAATGTTGAATAATTACTATGAATTTTTCCTTATTAATAATGTTGATCAAGCATCTTGAATGAGTGTGTGGCAGTTTCTCAATCATTTAACTTGAGGATATTATTACGTTTTGTGAACCATAATATTTCATTCTTATTGTTTTTTGCCCAGCCTAAACGTTATGGAAAACTGTTGCAAGAATTTACTGTACAAAATTTTATTACAAATAAATAAACTTTATTGTCAAAAAAGCAGTTACAAACTGCGTATGACCACATGGAGGATAATAAACTAATTTACTCTCCGGAAGCAAGCAAGGAACCATCCTATCAATTCCGATCAAGGGCCGTAAGGCAGAGGCGGTTTAACATTTCAACATACTCCTAACGATAAAAAACGTTCGTCACGTGTTATAGTATTAACAAATACCAACAAATATTGTATTTAATAAGAAACAGAAAAGTCATTTCACAAATACGTATTATTATCGAACTATAAATCATTCGGAAAGTATTGTTGATAATTTGTAACTAAATTCGCTAATAATTATTTCAATTGATGCCGTCCCTAAGCAAGCGCCTAGCGACTCTTTATAAAAATTCCGCCCCTATCCGAAGGAAAACGGCAGAAGAACTAGGGCCAGAATGGTGCTACAGAATTAATGTACACAACCGTGCCAGGGTTGAGTACATATACAACTAAATGGACATGAATAATAAGTCATAATACTAGCATGCAGGAAAATAGTTTTGAAATTGTTGTCACATATTTTGAAAGTACTACAACAATGGCGAGATTTGAGAGATTAAATTTAACAATATCTTTTATATATTTGAGCAGAGAATTATATAGAACGATTCCCGAATGATATGGTCCGTTTTGGCAAAGCGCAGTTGACACACTCGAACGATGAAAATTATTCCCATTGCGAGTATTGTGTTCGTGAACCAAACTATTTTGTATGACTATAACTATGGATATGACTATTTTGTATAACTATAACTCGTAGCTAACTTTTCATCTTATCTAGGAATTTTTGCTGAAATTTTTGAATCCGCCTCTGCCTTAGGACCTTTGATCGGAATTGATGGGATGGTCCCTTGCTTGCTTCCAGATTAAATTAGTTTATTGTCCTCCATGTGGTCATACGCAGTTTGTATTGTTTTTTTGACAATAAATTTATTATGAAACAAGGGTGGTGCTTCAGAAATTCAGTCTTTACAAACACGACAGCTACATAAATATAAATACAGGTGTTAAAATATTTAATTCTTTGAATAAAGGTTTACAAGAGATTCGAGGGTGAGATTTACAAATTATTCGAAAAATCCTCTTTTGAATTACTAAATTTGTATTAAATATTTGAATTGGGTAAATGGACGAATTCTCTTTTAAAGCCGAACTCTCTATTTAAGTATACAGCGCTAGGTACAGTACACGAATGAACGACTTTCGTTTTCCACACCAAACTCGGATGATAGCAATCTCAATCCATGAAAAAAGCATTGTGTTTTTCGCACAAAAGAAGGGAGAACGTGAATAAATAAAATAATTTATTGTCGAAGCAGCAGATAAAAAGTGCGTACTTTTGCAGTAGTTCTAAACCTTTTTTCTTGATAGTGGAATTGCTCGTGGATACGTTCACACGCACTATCAAAAGAAGAAACAAAAACCATTGAACTTTCACTACTTTAAGTTAGTATAATTGTAGGTGAGCACGTATCAGGTGTGGAGTGTGTTCTTTAGCTGCGGTCTGCGAGTATCAGGATAATTCTAATTGGGCGAAGCATTATAACATTACCACTGGGATTTAAATTCCTGTTTAACATGTTTATGGTTGAGGAATGTAAAATATTTTTTCATACACAAGTAAATAATCACGGAAGGATTTTTGGTGAGAGAATTCTTATTTCGTAAAACATCAGTAATTATCAGTGCCCTTGCATAACAATTTAATATTTTACAGCTATTTAAAAAAGAAGAACAATATGCACGTGAACAATAAAGTGAGACCAATTTTCCGCAAGAGAATTGCCCCTTTTCGGTTGTGACGCTGAAGCTTTTGGTTGTAGAACTGCTCTCGAGTCAGGTGCATGTGCTTATGTATTATGTTGTCCTCGACCTTTGTTGTATCACAGGATTGCGCAGTTGCTCAAGCTGCCAAGCAACGTCTGCTACAGGCACTACCTCCGGCATTACTCTTCCCTCCCACCGAGAAAGAGCCTCCCAAAGCCACGGCACAACTCTGCTTCAGCAGAGAAGGGAGACCAGCGGTTGATTCGATTCATGGTTCGGGGAACTCATTTGGGTAGCACACCACAAACCATTTTCATTTTATACAAGGTGAAAAATTATTTTTCAAGTACACATTTTTTTTTTACTTTTTCATTAAAGAGTGTATTGCAGCTTGTTTTGTTTACATTAAAATGATTGTCTATATCCATTATCCATGCTTCGTCATACATGACATGGAAGCAAACGTGAAACAAACAATTCGCGACTGGATTCGGATAGGTTCTGTCAATTTTTGAAATATAAATGTACGCATTTTCTAAATTATTATTACATTTTATATGAATAAGAAATGCTAGTGTTTGCGTGAAATAAAAAAATAATTACTTTCACTTTTATTTTTATCTGAACTCTTATAGCTATACAATTAATCAACATGATTATTTTACCCGTATTTTTTTATGCTGAAGATAAATAAAATCGTCCGATTTTTTGTAACCTGACTACAACGGGTCTCTGATTCACAATATCGTTGTCTACAATTTTAGCAAGACTCATAGATTTAACAACATGAAGGTGTAAAATACCATAATCTAAAGAAGAATCTAAAGAAATGTTAAATCAATAGTTAATACACAAAGAGCTCTTATGACCTAGACGTTGGCGAGCCCTAAAACCCCAATGTAAATATAATAATAATACACATACTTAGGCCAGGTTTATGAAGTATATTGTTTATTTCAAAAACTATTTATATTGCCATATATTACAATAATATATCTCAAAAGTTGAGTCACTTATATTTTAACAAAAAAATTACGGATCATTGTACACATGTTGTACAGATATAACCCGTAATGAAAATAAGTATTTGTGGCTACGCCTCCTACGAATCATCTATCTGTGCTCGGAATAGTCTACACCTAATAAATAAACGCGAGAGGCTTTTGTGCCGTGTCACGCACGTGCCGATCTCGCTCATGTTAGGGTGAACGCACACGACCACGGTTGCGACAAATCTTGGTCGTGGACCGTACGACAAGAACCGCCACTACCACGACTGCAATTTCTTCAGTTGAAAGATGGATTCAGTCGAAGAGGTTGTTGTTGTAGTGCACTTGCACCATAGACGGAAGCGAAAGCGATTTTGAGTTCATCCCTTGTTATCTGTTAGATCTACAAAAGGGCAGTTGGCTACGTTCTGTGGTGGTATACGTCAATATGAAGAGAAGTTTTTTAACTATACGAGAATGTCTGTAAAGAGTTCCAACATTTGTTTCTTTATAATAATGTTGCAGTATTTATCTGACGAAAAATCCCATAAAGATGGCCTATCTTTAATAGCCACAATGAAACTTTCTGTATCAAATTCTGGTAACAGCGATATCGCTCTAGTTCACTGTTCACGTGTTCAGCCACTACTGAGCGGGTCGGAGTCGGAGTCGGTGGCAGTGCGCGGAGCGCCATAACTATCTGTGTATTTTTCTGCTGCAAATAAAGGCCAGTCGGACCCGTCCAAAACCACCAGACTCGGGTCGGACGACCAAACCCCGACTGACGTGCTGCACTTGACCTAGTGCGCATTGTTTCATTTATTCCCGTATAAAAACTGGCCGTATGCGACAAGTCGTGGTCGTAGTCGGGCTAGTGCGCGTTAGCCTCAGTGCCAGTTTGACATACAGTTTTGGTAAACATTCTGGATAATATTTTAACAACCCTTCTTTGTCATTATGTAGAGATTTCTAAACGTTTTTCATTTATTATACACGCCTCACTAGTTTTGTTGTTTTTCTTCCTTTATCCAAAGTTACCTTCCAAATGTTGACATGGAATCCAGTATAATAGCGGAATAAGAGAAGGCGTGCCCGTCCCGAGCACGCCTAATTAAAATAAATACCTAATATTCAAATTCCATTTCATCACTCAAACAGGAACATTTAATTAAAAACAAAATATTTACAAAAATTATTTTTTTAAAAATATTATTTGTTGTAAGTTGTAATGAATCTGCTCTTCAGAGACACTAACTTCTAGTTTACTACATAAATATTTTAGTGTTGAAATATGGGACATAATCATATTTCCTGAATGTCTCAAAAATTTATAGGTATGGAGCGAAATAAAATATAAGAAAAAATTTAAAAATGTGGGGGATATAGAAGGTGTTGTATTAGAACATCTAACAATTTAAATTGATATTTTAAAAATGTTTCCACACATTTCTTATCGTCGGGAAAATTTTCACATAATTTATCGACAAATGTGTCCATAAAATTGGTGGTGACTGACATACTTTTCCCCACTCCCACATCCATGACTTCTAGTGCATTTCAGGCATTGCCTCTTTCATGGATTCGATCCACCCTTCTTGGTAATTATACACTATTCAATTTTCTTACTTCTCACGATTGGAAAAATGCTAATAATTGCATATTTTCATGTTCACAAACAAAGTATGTAAATATTGGAGCAGGTCTAACTTCAAGTTTGCCTACTACAATCATGTTGTCTTTCAAACAATGGTAAATTTGTCACAAAATTCTGATTTCACTGGACACACACATAATTCTTCCAATGACTTGATTTCAGATTTCAAATATTATCTCTTCTTGGTAGTTAAACTATTATAAATCACCTTCAATAACTAGATTTTCGCGAATAGTTTGTCTTTCCTTGGCACTCTCTCGCACAAAAACATTAACAGATAAGTTAGGTACAACACCAGGATTTTTGGTGCGCATTGCACCTTTTCGAAGGCGTTGGATCAGTTATACAAATTTAATGCAAAACTTAATTGTATACACTACACCATCCCGCTGGAGCCGCACCGGTCGAATTTTCACTTCCGAGACACGACGCGGCTGCACCATTTCATTAAAATTCTTGTAAAATCTAAACTATTCGTCGAAATTTTACGATTTACAGACGTTTTGTATCTTTGTCAAATGCACAAAACAAATAATCTATTAAATTTCATAGTGGTTTTCCTTCTTAAATTACTATATTCACCTAAATAATTCAAGCGCTTATAAAACAGCTACATACAATTATTGCTTGTTAAATTGTATTAGATAAAAATGATAAATTTTAGTTCGTAAATGGAATGATACGCCAAGAAGGATAGTAATGAAAATAAAGGAAATAATATTTATTTCTGTATGTAGGGCGGTGTACTACAATCTCATCTTTGATATTTTAAAGAAATATATTATTATATAAAACAATGTATTTTGAACAAATTCATCATATCAACATAAATATTTCTTAATTTACCACATGGGCAATACCATGGTTTTCTTTTCCCCATCTTCGTCCCTCCTGTACTCTCATTCATTCTTCTTTCATCCGCCACATTATTTTCTTTGTTATTATTTTCTTTCTATTACCTTGCTATATAAATTACATTCTGTAAGTCCATAATCTTCTTTACATAGCCACTATATTTATTAAACGTCTCTTCATCTGCTATAAGTTTCATTTTTTACTCTTATCTCCTAAATCCCATTTGTTCATCGCCTGATTAAATGATCCACGCCCACTCGCATAAAATGGACAGTCAAGAAGAAGATACTTTGCTGTTTCTACATCTTTGTTGCATAAGCAATTTCCTTCCTCCTGTATCTTCGTCCTTACCAAATAAGCTTGAAGTATTTCACGTCTTTGATATCGTTATTTAGTAAACAGTGGATCGGGAGATTTATGTCTGCATGTCTTTTATACAAATCTGCAGTTATAATCCGAGCATGATGAAAATTTGCTCACATGACCTTCAAAACATTAAGTACTGTCTACTTGAGATTTCGAAAATCCGCTCCATCTCCCATTTTCATTCCTTTTTAATTTTCGTATTTTTTTGGTATGTCTCGGTAATTAAGATATGAACTTGTGTACGTCAACATTGATAAATTAAATATCTTCAAACGGGATTTTGGATTTTTCGATATTTTACTCTGTAGTGGATGTAGGGGGCAGAAACCTTTTCACGTTTTCATGGTTTTCATTCGGAAGTCGTTTACAAGAATTCATTGGTACGTTTCACTTACTCGAAAGTTTTATTCATTGTTGTTACAGGCTCGATCGATTCAAAAATATTCATTGAAACAACTATTACTTCCCCAGCATTCATGAGAGAACAAAAGAATTCAGAAGTAGGTCAATTTGAAACGGCTCCCATATTTGGCAGACTAATAGAAGACATCGTACCGCTGGTAAATCGTAACGAGATACAATGTTTCATTACACCGCTATTAAAGAAATATTTTGTATTTTTTTATTATACACATTTTGGACTTCTATGACAAAAATATTCTGTATATTCTTGACTGCAATAAACTTTACCATTCTCTATATTTAAACGACATCTAGAGATTCGTTGTCTCCCAAGGTCTTCATAGACAATGTGAAAGATATTAGAGTTTCTGTTAAAAACGTTTGCGTAATACTGTGATAAAATATAGTTTTTAACAGAATTTGAATATAATTGCAAGATATCGTATGGAATTGGTATAATTCGAATCACAAATTACTTATAAATATTTATATTTATACAGTGAAGTAAAGAAATCAAATCTCATTGCCTGCAAGTGATGTGTATTGTCGAAAGTAATTTCACATAATTTGCGATTCTCTTAAGTTTTTCATATATGTGAAAAGGAACTAAATAAATATAGTAAACATTTGTCTAAAATATGAACTAATAACACAAAAGTTTAATTCTCGAGTTACAAATAATATAAAACTACTTAAGGAACAAATAAATTACATCTTCTAGTGACATATTTATCCACGATATAACAATTTGGTAGTAATCGTGCAAGTTATTTTATTTGATACCAGAACTTTGTAATGTTTGTAATAACAAAGTGAAATTATGCTTTGAAATTAAATGGAGGTCATCCTAAGAATTATTTTAATAATTCTGCATAAGATCATTATTTGAAATAAATTCTTGTTTACAGCCAATTACACTTTTGCTGGATAAGATATGATACTGGAAACTTTACTACTTACAGACGCAGTTAAAAGAATTTATGATAATGGTAAAAGAATTTATGATAAAAGAATTTAATAGAGAATGGTAAAGTTTATTGCAGTCAAGAATATACAGAATATTTTTGTTATAGAAGTCCAAAATGTGTATAATAAAAAAATACAAAATATTTCTTTAATAGCGGTGTAATGAAACATTGTATCTCGTTACGATTTACCAGCGGTACGATGTCTTCTATTAGTCTGCCAAATATGGGAGCCGTTTCAAATAGACCTACGATTGGTCGAACGAAACTTCCCCAGTCGAAGGGGAAGGAGAAGGAGAGAGGCGTTGCAAACTTATCAAATCCAAAACTGCTCAGAGCGTGGGAATTAGAAAAATAAATGGGCCCATTTTTGTTTTCAGTAGTGTACGTACTATATGAAAATTGTAAGTATTTTTGTAGGCTTTCTGTGTGATATTTAGTATTTGAAACTAACAAAAGTGAAAATTTAATATTACGGAAATACAAAAATATGTGTACTAACGTATCAATCTAGAATATAATAGAAGAACCCCTGAGAAAATGAGTTAAAAGATTCCAGAACTGTTGACAGGTCACCTCAAGCATTGTCACAGTTTAAAAATCTTCTGACTATTCTACAGGTGTTAAGGATGGCTACTTTTTGTAAATTTAGAAATAGGTTTTTTGGAAGATGAAGCCTATTGATGCTCAGGTGCAGACTGTAAGGAATCACTCCTGCGGTGGACAGGAGTATAGGAACTATATTCATTCTAAATTCCGTAAGCGAAGAATTTCTGTTTTAAAATCTTCATACTTTTTTTATAATTGTAAGTAATTTGTAGGTTGGGGGTGTTGATTATTGCAATATCTATGATGTAATTTTTTTAGTTTGTCTACTGGAATAATTACTGATCTGTTCTGATGGATTGTCTTGTCGGTAAGGATTGATCTATCAAAATAAATTTTTTACCTGATGTTCTCTGAAATGAATTTTTGGATGTACGTGTAGTTCGGGACAGTGTCTTCTATTAGTTATCGTTCCCGCAGAGTTTCTGATGGATAATATTAGCAATCTGATTGTGTCTGTCGGTGTAATCTGTCTGTACTAATAGAGTGCATTCTCCTGTGTTGTGTTTTATAGTTTCTGGATTAATTTTGCATATCGCACATTTGTCATCTTCTATGTCTGTGTCTTGCAATATAAATTTACTATAGTATATTGTGCTTATTATTTGGTCTTCAATTGCCACGAGAAATCCCCCTTTTGTAAGCCAGTCATTCGACGCAGTGTTGTCAACATGAGGCTCATCTAGATCATGAGGATGTCTACCATAAAATAGTTTAGATTTCCATTGACTTATTCTTTGACTGATTTCAACGTTAATTTCATTTGATTGTGGAGAGTGGTCTGCTAAATTTAAAGGAGTGTATTCCATGTCAGCTGCACATTTGGTATTGCAAAAGTTATATTCTTCCTTCCTCTGATGAAAGAAAGCTCGGAGTTGCTTTATTTGTGAACTGTGTAGGTTCTTCAAATGGATTATGCCCCTTACTCCTTTTTTGCGAGGCAGACTGTGCCTTTCTACATTTGAAATTCTGTGGTGTGACCTATTCTTCGTCATGATGGTCCTGACTTTTCGCTGGAGGTTTTCTGTATCTGTTAGTGTCCATGAAACTACTAAAAATGAATACGTGAGGATAGGAATGGCAAATTAATTAATTGCTTTTGTTGAATTTCGGCCATTTAAATCTGTATGCATTAATTTCTTGACTCGATCTTCAAATTCCTCAGATAGTTGCTTTTTTATGCAAGTATGGTCTATGCATCTACATTGTTGTAGTCCCAGATATTTGAACAATTCATATTCTTCCATTATTTTAATAATTTCATTGTCATTTGTTGTATAAGGTTCTCTTTTAATTTTACCTTTGGAAATGGCCAATGTTCTGCACTTATCGGTGCCAAGTCTCATTCTAATATCCTTACTGAATGTTTCTACTAGTGTCAGCAAGTAATTAAGCTTAGTTGAGGATGATGAGTATACTTTAATTGTCATCCATATACAATAGGTGAGTGATGTGGTGACTTTGTTGTTCTGCCGCTTTTAATTGAAAACCACATCTAGTATCATTCAGGAGATTAGAGAGTGGGTTTAGGGCAATGCAAAACCAAAGAGCACAGAGTGAATCTATTTGAAATATGCCTCTCTCAATGTTAATTCTGCCAGTTGTTATAATGTGTCTGCGAATTCTTAAATTAATGGTTGTATTCTATTTTTCCATTATTGCCTTCAGAAAATTAATGAGGGTTGGATTTATTTTGTACATTTCAAGGACTTGCTGAAGCCAAGAGTGCGAGATTGTGTCGAATGCTTTTACATCTAGAATAAGTCTCTATTTTTGGCTTGGGCTTGCTTCTGGATGACCGAATCTATGATAAGTTGTTCCTTACAATCTTTGGAAACCTTTCAGCTTCCCTTTTGCTCCTCAGCAAAAATTTCATTCTGCTCCATGTGTGTCCTAATAAACTTCGCTATACAGGCTGTCGTGCTATTGTAAAATATTTGGAGGCACGTAATTGTTCTATACTTGGCAGGATCGGTACTTTTTTCCCGTTTAGGCAATGGAAATGTTCTTCCTTCTAAAAGAAAATTAGGCATTAGTTGTGGACTGTTTACAAATTTATTCATGTAATGTAAAATCAAGGGGTAGGCAGGTGAACGTTTTGAACAATAATTTCGAATATTGACACTTCCTCGACTATTCCAATTGTGTATGAAATTTATGACACTCTTCAAAGTTTCAATGGAAATTTCCCGAAAAAACATAGTGTCAAGACTCTCAACCGATGCAATCTCATCATTGATCCATGGTGCATCTCTATTGTGTGTCTCAATTTTTGACTAGATCGATGACCAGAATTTCTCCACTTGGTTGGGGTGACATTGGCCAGTAGTTTTGCTTGCGTGGTTGGTCTTCATTCTTTGTGAATTCTTCTGTAAAAGTTCCTTTCGTTCAATTTGAATAAACTGTTGTGAAATCTCCTGCGAACAGACGTGTTGTATCTACTAAGTCGGGTTTTTAATACGTTCAGTTTTTGCTTCACTGTATCGATAATCTCACATTTTCGATGATTTCATCAAATTTGGTATTTTCTTTTGCAGTTTTTTGTTTACATTTTTTCTCATCGCCTGATGAAGACTAGCAAAGTCACGAGTCAAAGTCTTTTCAATTCTCGTGATCAGCCTCATCTTCCATTTGGGTATTGGTTTATCTCCAGTTAGTTTAGTAGTTTCTGTACATGTACTTATTTTGGCATCATTGCATGTGACAGCAGTCAATGCAGCACATTAGATGAGCGAATGAATTTGTTTAAAAGAATGAATAGGTGTTAAATATTCTGGCAGAAGAGTGTCGTTGATGGTTTATATTATGCGGGGACAATTTCTGGAACTGCCTTGCCGTGGAATTGCACGTCTCTTAATGGGGTCGAGCCCTGAATATTGTAAGAGATACTTATATAAAGTATGACTGATGTCATCTATTTCATTTTAATGCTCTGAGTTATCGACTAGGTTTTCATTCACTTGGTGGAATGTATTGTTTGGAAGCGAATGTGGACATGGATCACGATAAGTTTCTTGTTCAGTGGAGCAGTTCTCTTGGTCCACTATAGGTACAGATTCGAGGTCATCATTTGCTGTCTCATCTTGAAGCGTCTATCGCATTATCTACTGCATCTCTGATTTTAATTGACTCAAAATTGCTTTGGGGATAAGGTTGTTGGTAACTATTGCTCTTCTTTGGTTGGTTATTCGTTGTTCAGTCACATTAGTGGTAGGATATTTTTCAATGAATAAACGGTGTAGTTCTTGTATGTATCCAGTGAAATCTGTATCCAGTCTGTATCCAGTCTCTAATTCTGTGATCATGTATTACGTACGCATGATAAAAGTATTAATTTCTTTGGTCCATTTTATGCGGGTACTTGACGGCCTGCTTGGGTGGTCCATGATAAAAGTGGATTGCTCCTCTGGGAAACACCTTCTGCAGTTGTAGTTCCCGTTATTGTTTGACTACAATCAGTTTCGGCTGTAGCAGTTTCGGGTTTCCCTGTGCTTGCCCGCCTGTTCAGCACAGCACCACTAGCGGCTCGCAAACTGTCGTGGCCAGCGCTAGCTCCAATAATTCCCTGGCGCACCCCAGGCCGTGACATGTTTTCAGAGGCCATTCAACTTCTTAAATGCATCACCATAGACAATGGGCCTGGTTTTCCTTCACCTAGGAAGGTTGGTTTTGCACCTTAAGAGCCCTCCGTACTCTGAATGAGGTTTACAATGGAGGGTTACGGGAGGGAAAACACTTCAGTTAGGTGACGGGAATCCCTGGTTACTCGATTCACCCAATGTCTTCCGCGGGAGGGGGAGGGATAATGTGGGAATTGTTCGATAAATTTGTGGGGAAAGGGACAGCGGGCAGCCGCTCCGATTGGTCGCCTCTTACGCCTGGGGGAGGTCCCATGGTTCAGGTGGTCCCGGACACCACACCGGCTTTATTATTATTATGTTATTTTCATTTACTTCCCTCAACTTCTGTTGGTTTTTCTCTCAGCAATGGATTATTAAATCAAGTTCTGCTGGGAGAAAGAATCTATTTCAGATCCAAGAACTTTCTGGTAATGTGGGCTGAGGATAGAAGGACGCTGTGATGCAGTCTACTTATTATATTGGTGTTGATTTCGTGTTTAGAATCGCCTAGTCCTAGGGTAGATAAAATGATAGCCACTATGATCACTTCTTGAACATTCCAGAGTTTTTTACTTCAAAGACTAGTTGTTAGTATGTTGATATTTTGTCATCCGTTGTTTTTTCTAGATTGTTGTAATCTACGACTGCAAATGCGATGAGATACACCTTTGATTTTTTTTCTTTTCCAAAGGACAACATCTGGTCTTTTGTGAATTGTTGTTCGGTCAGTGAGAATGCTTCTGTCTCAGTACAAGATATTTGACCTCAAATCATCTTGCAGGACTAGTTGAGGTTTATACCGATGGTCTGGTGGTATGGGATTCTTAATACACTTAAGTGATTTTGCAATTTCCAGATAAATTATTTTTCCCATGTTGTCGTGTCTAGTTTTGTAATCGTTTTGGGCCAACTGTGTGCAACCACCAATGATATGCTCGAGAGTTTCTTTGGTTTGGTTACATCGGCGATATGAATCTAATTCCGGTTTCTTTTAGAATTATTTTCCCGTAGTTTCTGGTTGGTGTGACTCCGTCTTGCAATGATACTATGAGGCCTTCTGTTTCTGGGAATAATTTTCCGTTCATTAACCACTTAACTGATTCCATTTTCTTTATTTTGAGTCAATTCGTTGGGGCAGTTCCTGTGTATTGTTTATCTTGCCAAGTGTACTTGTTGGGGTAGAGACTCGTTCAGGTGACAGGGTGTATAGTTTTTATCACTGGTTGTAATTGCTTGGTGTAGTGATGAGGTATACGTTTTGTTCCGGAAAAAAACTTATTGAGGATGTACTTTTGTCTTTAATGGAGGACTTTGATTGGTATGATGCCTCTTCCGCACTGGTAACGTAGGATGAACATTCGTTCTAATGGTGATTTAGGATGGTGTTTGTTGTTGCTTGCCATCGTAGATCTGATTTTCCTCTCTAAATTTACCAGTTCTGTAGTTGACCACTTTACTACCCCAAAGGATTAGGATAGTACGGGGATGACTAATGAGTTTATTGCTTTTGTCAGGTTACGTGAATTTAAATGAGTTTTCTTTTGTTATTTCCGTCCTTGTCATGAATTCTTTAGAGATGTGTTCTTCGACTATTGTGTGTACTGTTCTATTTGTTTATATTACACCCAAGTATTTGTACAGTTCATTAGGTTCTAATTGTTCTATATGTTGATCTTTACGGTGTTGTATCTTTTACTTTTCCACGAACAAGGTTTTGTAATTTACATTTATTTATACCAAATTCCATTCTAATGTTATTGCTAAATTGTTCTACAATTTTCAAGATGTTTTTCAGACTTTCTGCATTTCTTGCGTAAATTTTGATGTCATATATGTACATTAAATGTGAGACACTGTATTCAACATTTCTGTTCTTGACATGGAATCCTAAACTCCTCCCTTCTTCTTTGAGGATAGTGGATAAAGGGTTTTAAGCCAAGCAAAACAGTAATTCATTGATTGAATCCCCTTGAAATATTCCTCTGTTTATGTGTATTTTGTTTTTAGTTGTATTAGAGGTCTTGCGGATGGTTTGGTTGCTTTCCCCGCTTCTACTTTTTTGTTGGAAAGGATGAGTCTGGTGTTCCATTTTGTCATAATGTTTTCGAAAAACTTTATCACTGGGTGGATTTTGTATAGGTGTAATGTGTAAAGGAGCCAACTGTGGGGTATCATATCGTACGCCTTTCTGTAGTCTATGTATCCTGTATCTATATTTCGTTGTTTCTGGTTAGCAAGGTTCTTCAGGACTTCATCTATTGAAAGTTGTTCTTTACATCCCATTGAGTTGACTTGGCTTTCTTTCTGTTCTTCTGCAATAATATAAGTTATTTGCGCAGTGTTGTATCTTCTTGCTAATGCTGGCTGTGATAAGTCTGTAGTAGTTGTGGAAACAAGTGATTTATTATTATTATTATAATTTTCCATCTTGTTCACGACTTTCTGTCGGTTTCTTGTGGTTGGAGGAGTCACAGACTCGTGTTAACCGCATTTATGGTCATTTTGTTTTGGAGAGAAACATCAAGGGGTTATCAACATATATAAGAATCGCCGAACTATTGGGGATGTGTTTAGGATAACTGATTTCTGCATGAGTTGGAAGTGTTGTGGCTTGAGTTCCAGTTCTTGCAACGATTGGAACAAGTTCTTTGGCACTACTCACATGTTTGTCAGTATTATTGGGATTACTCTCACTCTGTCATATTTCCACGTATCCTTAATTTTGAAGCAACGTTCAATGTACTTTGTAATTTTATTTCTGTATGGTAGTTCCAGATTATTGTTGTTGGTGATGACGATGTCTGTGAGTAGTACTTTTTTCTCTCTTTTTTTCTTGACTACTATATCCGACCTATTGGGTCTGTTATGGTGGTTCTATTCCAATAAATTTTATAATTTTCATTTTCAAGAATGGTGGGTGGTTCATATTGGTAGATGTTTACCTTATTTTTCTGTAGCTTGTATTTCAAATCTAATTCCGATGAATCATACTTTCCACTTGGTCATGCCTAAATTTGTTATCACATTGTGCTATAGCTAGGCAACCTCCTATGATGTGGTGTACTTCATGTACAAACCTTCCATGCAGGGCCGTTTCTTTCCAACGAATGGTTTCATCTATATCAAGGGTCTTATGTTCATCACTTAATGTTAGGGGAGTGTATTTATCTGCTTTGATTATTGCCTTGTAGTAATGCAATTCTTCTTGTTTTCAAAAGAAATACTATCTTAGATTGTGAAGAATTTTGTTATGTAGGTTAAGTATATCTATTAGTCCCCCCCCCCCATTTTTTGCTTTGCAGTGTAGTTCTTTCTACAGCTGCGTTTGGGTGATTAATTCTGTGTCGTGTCATTGCTACATTGGTTTTTGTTTGTATCTCTTTCATTTCTGTTTGTGTCCATCTCAGGACGCCGAAAGTATATGTTAACAGTAGGACTTCAGAAGTGTTCATGGCTTTCAATACATTTTTTGGCATTTAATTTAGATTTGACATTCATGTCAATTTTTTTGAAGTATTTCTGCTTAATTATTTCTTTCAACTCCTTATGTTCCGTGTTCTTCTTCTGATGTAAACCTAATCCTAGATATTTGTGTTTCCTCTTCATACATTGGATCAATTTCAGGTAGTTGTTCTCCTTCAATTCTAGCTACAATTTGTTCCCTCCTTTTTATTGTGTTCTACATTTGTCTATGCCAAATTTCATTTTTATGTCATTAGAGAAATTAATTGTTAGTTCAATCAAATGTTTCAGTTGATTTTATGTGACCGCATAGAGTTTTACATCATCCATATAGAATAGATGCGATATATTGAATTCTACTTTTCTCCATGCCTAATTTGTACGTCTGTCTGTGGTTCTTAGAATTTTGGAGAGGGATTTAGGGCCATGCACAACCATAGAGCACTTAATGAGTCTCCCTGTTTTGTTGAGAATGCCTCTGTTCATTTGGATGTACTTGGTGTCTTTTTTCTTTCATCTCTGCATTGAACGATTTTTCTTTTCCACTTGGCCATTGTAGTCCTCAGAAAGTTTCTCAATGACGGATGGACTTTGTATATATCAAGTGTCTGTTGCAGCCAGCTATGCCGTACTGAATCATATGCTTTCTGGAAGTCAATATTCAATGTATACAGATTACTTTTCTGTTTTATTGTCTGGTCTGTTATTACCTTGTCTACGATCAACTGTTCTTTTCTCCCTCTTGATTGTTTTGTACATCCTTTTGTTCCATTGCCAGAATTTTATTATTTTCATAATGCTTGTATAATCTATTGGCTATCACAGATGTAAAAATTTTGTATATGGTTAGGAGACATATAATTGGTCTATATTTGTTTGGATCTTTTGTATCGTCATCTTTAACTTTCAGGTATGTTATTCCAATTGCCATAAAATCTGGCAGCTCATTAGGGTTTCTCAGTGTCTTGCTAAAAGTTTGAGCTAAGTGTCTGTGTGTGCAAGTCAAGTATATGTAGTAGTTGTTGTGAACGTTGTCAGTGCCGGCTGCTTTCCAGTTATGTGTTTTTCTAATGTTCTCAATTTCCTCTACTCTTAGATCTCCGTATTCCATATTTAATGAGGCAGCGAAGCGGGGAACACAGAGGGCAGTCCTTGACAATTTAACTGTTCCTATGTCAGATTCAAAGGTTGCCATAAGATCGTGTATTCTTAAAACATGGCAAACGGAATGACAAAACTGCGCCTTCAAGCTGAGGAAGATAAAAGACTCCGTTTATACCTGGTCGTCTTCATCCCGCGCGAACAGACGCGAAGAAGTGAGCCTTACACGTCTTCGTATTGACCATTGCTATCTTACCCATGGTCATCTCTTACGCGGTGAACCTCCCCCATCTGTGAGACTTGCTATACAACACTTACCGTGGAGTGTTACAAATATAAAACCAGCCGACGTAGATGTAACTATAATTACATTTATAGCGGGTCACTACAGATGTCTTGTTAGGGTCTCTCGTCTTTAAAGACTGAGGCAAACTAACTTATGGTAACGCGGCATCTGTGTTCGTATGTTTGGAACGAGTTATTCCAGTAGCTATTATTATTATTATTATTATTTATTTTCATGAACTTTTTTTCACAACTTGTAGTTTGATTCAGGTAAGGTGCGGGGTATAACAAGCTTCCTAATCTTAAACAATGTCACAATTTAAAAATCTTCTGACTATTCTACAGGTGTTAAGAATGACTGCTGTTTGTAAAGTTAGAAATATGTGTTTTGGGAGATGAAACCGATTATTATTATTATTATTATTATTATTATTATTATTATTATTATTATTACTATTACTATTTCAAATCTCGAGCGGCGTCGAGCTCAGCTATTATTCTATAAATTTAACATCGTTTATGAAAATTGAACACTATTCACCTATGAAGACCCTTGGCTACGCACTGCTTTTGAATTGAGTTATACCTCGTCATATGACGTAAGCACTAGCTCTCGATAGTTGTACTATCGATGATTTAAATTCAATATTTAGAACTATTTCGATTCAGTTTTGTAAAAAATTAACTCTCTTGCAGTACATTTCCCAGAAAATCCAGCAAGTGATGAGGTAAGGGTAATGGAAAATTCTTGGTGGTATTCTTCAGGTACTCACCAAGTATTGAATCGAAATGTAGCCTATAGAGAAATATTAGCAAAATCTAGATAAAATTCTTTCACTAACTCAAAGCACCTAAAATTTCTTACCCTGTCTAATTGCATCCTTAGAACTTCACGGGGAAAAATCTTCATTACGAATTTTTTTTAACGATCACATGTAATGAATATAAAATATTTACATGTGAAATTTGAATGGAACAGTTTGAAAAGTTTACCTGATTCCTTTTGCCCGTAAGTTTTTTTAGACGTAGTGTTAATAGATGTAATTGAATAATGATATATGCAACTGCGAACGCAATTTTTTAATTAACTACTTTAGAGATGTACAAGTTTCATAGAGGTTCTAAAGTTACTCATACGAAAGTAGAGTACTGTAATTGAGCACAAATCAACACTTTTAAATTTTAAATTAATATACAAAAGAAAAAAATGAAAGTATAGTTTCGGTAATATAATGTTAATTCATTATCTTTTTTTTTTGGCGGGGGTGGTCTGTATTGAAGTAACAGCTTGTTAAAGATTTGAGCCCAGAAAGCATTGTGGAGAACCCAAATCATTGATCCTTGTTCTTTTCTTCTCTTTGCCACATCTATTATTAATATCTTGGCATTTGAAAAATTCACACTCAGAATCAATTACAATCTCAAAACCAGCAAATGACGTACGATTTTTAAGATAGTCTTTGACAATAACAATGCGTTCTCTCGTTACATGCATCTCTGCGAACTAAACTAATGTAATTTAACCCCCGTTTACTCTGTAACCAATTGAATTGTTTAAAAAATAACTAAATTTCTAACAAAAACTTAGTTTGCTTTCAAAACGCAATGAACTGTGTAGTTCATGGACGATACCACAATGAATTCACTGTATGATGTAAGATGTATTTGTCCTAAGAATTCTCACTCAAACTGCACAAGTATCTTCCATCCCTAGTACAGTTTCGTCTTCCATTATCGTCTCGCTGTGAGCGCCCTTCATTGTGGAGAGCGGCGGCGTTTTTCAATCGAAGCCACCTCTCTTTCCTTATGGTGTCAGAGCGGTTTACGCGCAGGAGAGCATTCGCTGGAAACATGATAGCCTTTGGAAGGAAAGCGATAACCTCAGCACTCCACTTTCCTTCTTCTCTCTCTCTCTCTCTGACCTCTTCCTCCCCTCCATCTGCACACTGAAAGTATTCTCTCTGTATCCGGAAAACTGGGTGAGCAATGAAAAGTAGAGCAGTTTTCCCGACCATCGATGTATTGGAAGAAATAATAATAATTACTATAATAATAAATGTAAACAATGAATGGTATCATCACGAACCGGTACCAGTCACGACAATGGGAGACTGCACTATTCTGCCTGGCCAACAAATCCATACTGTCCGTGAAGTCGAGGAGAATAAACATGAAATTGTCAAAAGAGAACTGAAAAAGAAAACATGTCTGTTGATTGATGTATCCATATCTTCGGATCAGAACAAGGACAGTGAATTTCAGGAAATTAGATCACTGGGAACAGCTCACATCGTGTACTTTAAAAGTAGGGAATTGTAAAGCCTGATCCTGAAGAAGCTGATTGCAACCTGGACTGACTAACAAATAAAGCCGACGTCCTGAAGAAATGATATAATAATAATAATAATGTATTTTATTTGGAGATGAAAGCAGGCCTTCTCTTACACCTAACCTTTTAAATAATAAAATTACATCTTATAAGTTTTAGTTAGTTATCTCTAATTAAAAAAATAGTAAATGTGCAACTTTTATTAAAAATTTTGAGCAAAGTTGGGAAGAAACGAAAACAAGGAGAAAAGTACTCCGTGTCTTCGGAATTTAATAGATTCTGGGTTGTACTGCCGCCATTGATAAATACGAGTCTACATAAAAATAAGGACACGTGATCTTAGGATCTTAGAATTACTAGGGCACTCAGATTCATACGTTATCATGATCACATAATGAAAGGGGTAAAATCTCTACACAAAATATCGACATTTTTACTTACTTGGTAATTGTGGAGCTTTAGCAACATTATCAAAGCATGATAAATTGATAAGCGTTTCTATGTTGCTCATTGTTTTATTGGTATAAAGTTTTTTCGGCTGCATAGCAGCTGTTACTGACGATGGCTGCTATGCAGCCGAAAAAGCTTTATACCAATAAAACAATGAGCAACATAAAAACGCCTTTCAATTTATCATGCATTTTTACTTAGTTTAAGTTGAATTTTATGTCTCCCAGCGAATATAATCACAACATGCGAGGAACTTGTGATAAAACATAGATACAAACTCAATTGGAATTTTAGATACGGGTGGGTACTAGTACCTAGTAGTCCTATATTTAGTTTAATCTCTACTTCAATAATGTATCACAATTATGTATAAAAAAAATTTTCCCTGTACACGTAGATGAAAGCGTATTCACTCATAGTTTTCGGGTTAAAAAATCAGGTATAAAATAGTAACTTTCTGAGTTTACTCCCAATCTATAGATGATTTACATATATTTCGCTCAATTAATGCGGCACTACGGTAATCTTTTTGTGAGGTCAAACGCGTGAAACGTCAACCTTAATGTAAGGAGTTAAATTGGTCAGTGTATTGTAAGTTATGATATGAACACGTTGCAACAAAATTTTGTGTTTTTTCTCCCGACATATTACGTTCTTCAATTTATTATTGTACGTACATACTAAAAAAACTGAAATTCAGGAATTGGAAAAACCAAAAGGTGTACATTTAATAGAGATTAATTTAAACGGGATAGTTCAGTGAATCAAGGAATTCCAAATAAATTCTGGAAGAAGAATACTATATTGTGAGTATAGAAAATATAATTTCCTAGAAGTATCCTTCAGTGATAAATTGACACAAATGAATAAAACTTTTATCTTACTGCGAAGAAGCTCGTTTCTGGACAACATAGTTATGCAGATGAAATGAATGTTGCCTGTATATTGATTGTATGAGTAGGCACTTGTGGACAATAATAGAATATCGTGAAAATTCTCTAGAACTTGTATCATAGGATCAAAATTTTAAAGTAACTTGTGTCTCATGTTTTATTTTAGATAGTCTGTTCTCTCGACAATTAAAATACTGTCTATGGTATGTAAGGGATCACAAATTCTAAAGCCAACTTAGTATATGTATGGAGTTCATTTTCCGGTAGTATGACGTCAGGGATCACTTGTCGGGAACGTTCCAATTGTGTCTTGTAAATATGCATCAAATAAAAAGAGAAAAAATAGGAACAATATAACAGCTCAAACGCCTCGAGATCACCGCATAACTTAAGCGAAAACATGTTTCAACCGTTACGGATCAGCTGTGCGTATTTATTATTTGTGCCAATATGATGACAATGAATATGATGATTTTAAAATGACTGATATAATCTTTCTAGTTTATTATCTGAAAAATACTGCTAGTTTCATTTCAACTATGGAACTATTCTGTCTTTAAAATATTGAGAAGGAGAACTGGTTAGCTAAAGTCATCACTTAATAAGAGTTGTGGAATGGGCAATGTTTGGTTGTATAAATTTTTAAGGCGAAACATGATTACGTAGTAAAACTATTCCCAAAATTTTTATTTCGTGTTTATTAAAATTATAATTATTAAGTTTAATAAAATTGTTGTTGTGAGCAACTCATTGTGAGATAGAAGCGTATTCCAAGATTTTCTTTTCTTTTCATACAACTTCTGAAATGTTGAAGGACTGCTCATCAACCATTCTTCTCCATTTTCCAACTCTTTGTTCTCGTGTAGTTCACTTAAAACACTACTGCCAAGAGACTACAGAGATCCTGCTCATATTAGTCAAAATAATATGTCCAAAGTACTGTAGAAGTAACATATTTTGCAAACTTCCTTCTGCGACGAGTATATGCAAAATAACAACCGACGACCATGGAATGCATCGACAAAAAATTGAACAGTAAAAATTGAAGTTTACTGTGGAAGAATATACTGTGAGATTTGAATAATTCGCTAATTATTAACAAATTTAATCATTCTGTTGCGGAATTTTGACGGTCAAAGAATAAAAATTTAAACGGAGGACGGTTGGGAGCGACAACCGTGGTCGCGGACGGTCGGTGGCCCAGGAGGCATCGGCGGCTTTCTTTGACATCAATAAAGATTTATTAGGGTTTAGAAATCCGAAGCGAGTAAGAAGACGGGGGAGGAGGTCTCACCCAACCTCAGAAACACCATATGGTCGCCGGGTGAAAACATGTCCGAACTTGTTGGAAAGAGCGTTGGAAATTTAAACGTTTTTTTGAGAATCTTCTAGAAAGCCCTTTAAATGTTCCAAGGCGTAAGAAGGGGAAATCATTTGGTATCGGGAGTCTTTCGGCCACGTGACATTCAAAATTTTGGAAATTTTCGGAAAAAAGTAGGGATAGAGCTTATTTAAGGAAGCTCACATCGTATTTCGTGCTCATACAGCTCATACATCTTAGATCTCAGTTAGTTAGAGGAGCTCATACAGCTCATACATCTCAGATCTCAGTTAGTTAGAGGAGCTCATACAGCTCATACATCTCAGATCTCAGTTAGTTAGAGGAGCTCATACAGCTCATACATCTCAGATCTCAGTTAGTTAGAGGAGCTCATACAGCTCATACATCTCAGATCTCAGTTAGTTAGAGGAGCTCATACAGCTCATACATCTCAGATCTCAGTTAGTTAGAGGAGCTCATACAGCTCATACATCTCAGATCTCAGTTAGTTAGAGGAGCTCATACAGCTCATACATCTCAGATCTCAGTTAGTTAGAGGAGCTGTCCTCTCATACATCTCAGATCTCACACACGCCTAGATTTTTCGGTGGAGTTGATGTAGCTCAGTTTGGTAGAGGAGCCGTTCTCACACGCTCCGATCTTTCGGCGATGTTCAGTTTGTTAGAGGAGCCGTTCTAACATCTAGCAGATTTTTCACACATCTGACTTAGATTTTTCGGCGGTGCGAACATTTCGTTCTCACATCTAACAGATTTTTCTCACATTGTAATTCGTTATTACATCTCGCAGATTGTTCACGCAGTTCGCAGAGATTTGTTCAGAGGAGCAAATGAAGCTCACACTTCGCAATTTTCAAAGGAATTCATGGAGTTCACGTCTCACTTAGATTCTTCGGCGATATTCAGATGTTCAGGCGTCAAATAGCTAACATCTCGCCTATCGTACGAGATTGTTGGAGGAGCTCAGGCGGTAGCGTCCTAACAACAAAGTTCGCGTAGAAGTTGACGCGGCTGACGTGTCCATTGGAGGCTGTTAGCGAGAAGCTGACGGCTCTCACGAACCATTGAGGGGCTGATCTCCGGGAGGACCTTCTTGGCGGCGTTCGTTGGCATCTTGGAAGGTATGAGGCGGCTGTTGGTGATTGTATCACACAGCACCGTATTTTGCGCTTGCGCGTCCTGGCACGGATTAAATAAAAGTGGCATAAACTTTAAAAGAACTTAGTGCCCCAAATTGACTGTAACGTTAAATGAATCCTGCCATGAGTAGAGTCAGTGTCTGGTTTGGTTAAGAAACAATTAAAGAGATTATTGTTAATTAAATTAAATTCAGTGTAAGTTAATTATCTGTTTGTGTTTTAAGAGTAATAATGTCACTTGGGCATTGAAATAATGGTTCAATGGTTTCAACTTGTGTTGTGTTTTTTGGGGGGAATTTCTGTTTGTGTTTTAAGAGTAAGAATGTCACTTTGGCATTGAATAATGGTTCTATGGTTTCAATTTGTGTCGTGTGGGAGAGTGTAAATTGTGTGTCACAGAGTTAATAAATGTTTTGTTCATTGCTCGAACACCAGATTGTTGTGTTGTCCTTGTGAGTGGCTCCCAGAGAAATGAGTATTCAGTTCCCTCATTAGTTAATAAGAGTCACAATACCGATATACTTATATTAATTGTTTGATTAAGCAACATTATCAAACAATTTATAAAACCACAAACAAAGAGTTAAAACTCTTTGCGGTCATTATATTGAAATTTTGATGTCAGAAAATGTATTTCATTTTGTACATACATGAAGCTTTTATACTTGGTAGTTGTGGGATGTTGGCAACATTATCGAAGTAAGGCGTTATTATGTTGGTCATCCGAGTACCATGAAACTATTATATTAAAACTACGAGTCGGAAGTAATTTCCCTGCCAAATTGGTTTGTTCTGTTGAGGTAGCCACACTTTTCGTATCACATAGAGAACACAGATGAGCACTACGAAGATGGCCCCATTCCACATGATGTGCTTGGTGATTACGACTGCTTGTGGTCAGCGGGTCCGGATGTTGGGTGTGTCTCAGCGCCATCTATCTCTGTCAAGCGCCATTGCCACAACCACTATCATTGCTCTTGATGAGAGGGTGGAAACGACGGAAAGGGAGGAGCGCAGAATTAAGTGACGTCCGATATACGACGAGTGCAAGGAACATGCATACACTGAGTACTTTATTGAAGTGGGCAATAAATGCAAATTAAATTTTATCTCATTAATAATTTGTATCAGGATCGATCACTCCACATTCAAGTGCCACTTTTCAATTACTTAGAAGACTTTGGACACCAAGCTTGGGAATCACCAGGTATCGACAACAATGTGCCCAACAATTTTTAAACGTTACCTCAAAAAAGGAAAATACAAAAAAATAGCAAACCGTCAATACTTCAAGTGCTCCAATACACTTCATCTACGTGATTTGCTCCACCCAGTTACGCAGACAAGGAACACAAATTTTCTGGGACATTAGCATATTAACATACATGAAAAGTTTCACTTTACTCCCAATACCATTGGAGACAGATAAAATGTCATGTGATAAACACAAAGGTGAATAGAACGAATAATGAACAATAGACGTGAAGCAATGTGGGGAAGAATATACAAAATATTTTCGAATACACTAATGAAGCCTACAGCGATTCTTTTTTTTTTTTTTGGGGGGGGAACACTGTATGTTNCCACTGTATGTTTACATGTCTATAAGTACATATACACCCCTCTAGTGTATCTAAAATAATTGAAATTTGAGTTGCATAATACAAGAAACAGCGTTACTATTTAATTTACTGTTATAAAAATGTTTGAGAATATGTTTTGTCCAAAATTTACGTCGTAATATTAATTTTTTGGCCACTCTTTTGGAATCTCCTTACTGGATGAGACCCTAGGAGCACCTCACTTCAAACCTCTCGAGAAGCTTATATTTGATATTTATATTCAATGACGATATTTAATTCCGCACCCCCTGAGGAACTCCACTGGTCTGAAAACTTGCAACGCCAATAATACGAATGAAAATGTTCCGTAAGAAGTATGTACCTGAAACACTAGAATATCACCCGCAACACAGGGTTCCTGAGAGTTAAATTTTTCAACATAGAATTTGAGGCTGACGGACAATGTCCTTTTATAGGTTATAAAGATAAACAATGATTATTCCATTAAGTTATCATGGTAGTTTAATTTATCATCTTGTGTTCACAAAAGCCTCTGTTCGAGTCCATTAGTTTTTTTTCTCAATTCATTTATGTCAACGCGGTGAATATCTAGATGATTTTGAAATATTTCCTCGTATATCTCGGATATTTTTGACCAGATTTCGTTGTTTCAACTTTGTCGTTTATTTAGTTATTAAAAGCCGTAATTATTATTTAAAGATGAGATTAGAAGCGTAAGTAGAAATTAAAGGGGAAGGGGTAAACCTTAGTAACATATCAATATGTATATTAGGTTTCCTGACATGTTGAAGGTCCACTGTAGTATATTAATAGACAAAAAATTGAATTTTCAGTTTGACAATGTATACTGGAGAGAGAAAAATGAGCGAACTCGCGCGCCCAAACCAATGAATTCGATTTCATCGTCTGATAAACAAAATGTGAGAAAAGGAGTTGAATGTAACATCATCTTCTTCTGTGGATTTAAACCTGTCATTAGAGCTCTAAGTGACTATACTAGTCTCCACACCACTGAACCACCAACCCAAACCGCATGGCAAATGAATCCTGGAGACTGGCACTAAGTACTGTATTGGTAAAGGTGCAAATAAAGGGATATAGCCAAACTCTCCCCAACAGGTCCCGAAAGTGTCCAAGAGGTTAACTCACCGTCGAAAAAAAAAGTTATATACGATGAAATCGTGTCACCTTTCTATAATTAAATCACAAAAGTCCCCACGTAAAACTTTATTAAGCGGTTGGAGAGCGAACTTCTTTCTACATTCTTAAACAGAGTGGTGAATACGTCCAAGTTAGTTTAAACTGCATTCCCATGACAACGAACGACTGACTCGCCAGGGAGTGGCGCTTGATTTTCTCTCAAGTTACTCTGCGTCTAGGGCTGAGAGAATTATGTTCATCATTATTCAATACAATCAGTCATTATTCAAGAGAGAATTCATTAACTTTGGTTAATATATACTGGAAAAGTACAAATATTTTAAAACTTTTTTTTACATTTCGGACCAATAACTTGATAAAGAGGTTAGCATAAAGATTGTAAAACTTCTCCAAATTGTTTCAAAATTTCATGTATCTTCGGAGGAAAAAATTGATCAAACTAATGATTTTTTATATACCATTCAATGTACTCATTTACTTTACATTCTTCATTGTAATTTTATATAATACAATTCTGCTTTCAGGTAACTGCAAATAATTTGTTTTTCATTATATACAAGCATTTATATTGTTAATATACATTCTAACCAATCAAGTAAATAAAATTATTAAAAGTTAAGGAGGTGTATATAAGGATATAAATGTAATTAAACATATTTTCCAAACAGTAATTCTTGTCATAAAAATGAAACATGTGCCTCATTGTTCGTAATTCATATTAATTAATATTGAAATAATTAATTATTGGTGTTACTAAATTTAATAGAACGCTTACAAAAGAGTGGAAGTAAATCGCGGACTCATAAAATTACTGTTATTTATACTTGACCTTTACGAGCAATTCCAAGCAAACTTTATCTGTAGTTTAAGAAAATAGATAGTTTCATAAAAAGAAATCAATTTGTGTGAAACAATTATGCCAATATGAAGGATGAATAAAATTAATGTCGAATGGAAACCAGTGGAGGAATTCCAATGGATGTAGCTGTCGTTGTGTTTTATGTCTCTTCTCTTTCCTCTTTAGCATGCCCGTTTTTCTTTTGGCGGCAGATCTCAGCTGCGGGAGTCGTCTTGCAACTGTTTCCCCGCCTCTCCCTTTACCCTTGTAAGACAAATGGGCTCCGAACGGAGTCACAGGCTCCTCTGCCATCGTTTCTTGTTCTCCTTTCCCTTCAGCAACTCGCATCCTTGTTCTTGGGTTCTCTCTCCCATACCACCTTTCCCCTTACCACGACTCTCCACCATCACCATCTCCTGCTTCATCCTAAGACCATTTGAGCATTATTACCCATACGTAATTGTTCATCACTCCGTCCCTACCACCAGCAGTTCGACATCATCTTTGACTTTCTCCCTATGTCTATCTAAACTTCTAGGGCTTCCTCTGCTTCTTCTTCATTTTCATTGTAACCTGTTATCCTTCCATGGAGTTTCCACACACAATTGCCCTCATTTCTCCTCAGGATGTCTTGTTGCCAGCAGCCCCTCCCGCATCCTTATCTTTGCCAACCATTTTCTTTCTTGCTAGTACTTCTGATAACTATCTCTCCAACTTCTCACAGTCGAGCAATATGTATCCATGGAAATATATTTTTACAATTTTTAGAAAGTCGTTATTATACAACATTATTGGCTTAGTTGTGAATGGAGTATGATTAATTGACTGCAGAAGTATAATTAAATGACTGAATAAATCAGAGTCGTGACAATGCCAGCAAATAGTATATCGTTTCAGGAATAATTTCAGCAGGAATGTTATACTTAAAACACACTTTTAAAAGGTTGTAGGAACAACACCAAGGTCAAAATGACTGATAATTTGACCTGAACATTTGTAAAACTAGGGAAATCGTCTGGAGAATTAAAAATTTCAGTATTGTGTAATCGCAACAAACGTCAAAATGAGTAAATGGCTTCGCCCATAATTCACACAAAAATTACAAATTCGCCATTGTGTGAAGTCGACGTTAAATATCTATGCAATACAACGCAATTTTTGCAGATTTTACACACACATCCTCGAGAACTATTTTTTGCTGTTTAATACCCGGACGTCTTCGTAGCACAGCCAAGTTGTTGGAAAACGGTTTCACGAGCAGAGCCTTTATTGACAGTTATAACAAGCTTCTCGCGCGACAGTGTCCTGTCAAGACTGTCATTACCTAGAATATCTAAAACTGCATATATTGCGTTATTGTAATGTTTCTCGTTTTTATGTGCAGTACTTATTTAATGTGCGGTAAGTATGTCACGTTTATTTTGACGAATAGAACCCATTCTATTAATGACATATAGAATTATTTTATTCTTCCACCACATCATTTCGAATGTTCTTCTATCCAATAGTTATTTTTATTCAACCTTTTCAAAGTCGGACGTAAATATCGTTCTGTTTTTAATTTCTGTACTATAATTTTTTGTTTCTTCTATATTTTGTAATATACCAGACTTTAAGCTGTAAAAATTAGAAATTCGCTCAATTAATTGAGGAGGATCTAGCATAATTGTTTAGTATAGAAAAAATATATTTGTTGACATTAAAAATACGGATGTTATTATCAATAGATCCTTTGCAAAATAAAAAGAGGACAAACTGTAGGCTCTTTCAAATAATTTCCACCATTTTTAGGACATTGCAACATTGTTTGGCGTAATGCGACAATTGTTAACATAAAATGTCGGGACAAATAATTAAACGTACCTTAGCAACTAAATAGTGTTCAGCGCATATTGTTATATTGTTTTTTGTAATTGCAACGACGACACTTCAAAACCATAATAAAAAATTGCTCTTTACAATAATTATTGCAAAATTGCTAAGTCTTTTGAAATAACTAATAAACCAATTTGAACGTCTTATTTTATAGATTTTTCAAGACCTACAACTCGCTGATTTAACTTGTTTCGTCTAAGATCAATGCCTGAGTCACTAGATAAAAAACTGAGCATCGCAAATTCCGCACGTTGAGGACCTATTAAAAAAAAATCGATCCTTCAAAGGACGTGGGAGATCGTAGACTTTCGTATTTTACACGATAAAACTACGGTCTACCCTCTTAAAAAGTCGGTTCACTAAAAGTCAGTAGATTTATATTTTGTACGTAATAAATTTTAATTCGTATCTAGGAAATTCAATTCATTTCTTACATCACATACACAAATTATTGAAGAGCCTGCTTTTACAGCTGTGGTTTGGGTAGCAACTGAATATACAAAAGACGAAGCTAACTGAAGGATTTAAGTTTCTTGTTTGCGAGTGAAATTTCACACACAACATGTTAGTCTAGTTATCATTCCGTACTTAAAATAAGTAACACTGACTTACCCTACTGCGGATGATTGAATGGGAATGATTCGTGTGAAATTACACTAATACATAAGTTTTGGTGTTTAGACACTTTGGAAGACGTGGAGTTGAATTATCTCTAGAAATTATCTGAGGTTGGACAAATTTGGAAAAGAAAAATCAAGGGAGAACTATTCCAACAAGCGTCGCTTCTGCGTTTCCTCATTCTTCTTCCCCTAGCAGAATACGCTGTCTGGAGCATCGCAAAAACTTCACTATCTGTGCCACGCGGCAAGAAAAACGACTGCCAAGGGGCTAATCTGCTGGTGCGCGACCCCAGATTATTAAGAGGACCCGCAAACGGACTGTCGCATCGTAATCGGGTTCTGAGACTCGGACATACTTCTCTTGCCATTTCTCCTACGACTCTTGTTTCCGTCGCCTCCTTCCGCAATTTTCTTGTAGCGGGTCGGCTTGAAATGTTGCCCAATCTCGTGAAGGATAAAGGATTATCTCTCTTCAACTTCCTTTTTTCTGTCCGAACACTTATCTCTTAAAAAAGGAGACTTCCTTTTTTAACTGTTCAATTCCATCGTATTATTTATTATCATTTAGATTTTCTTTCTACTCTCCAGCGTTTTAGATTTGTTTTATTACTGCCCATCTCCGACGGATCTTTAATCTTGCGTGTGTCATACCTTAAGAGACAAAACGTAATATTAATAATGTTATTGTTATTTTTCTTTTATTTAAAATATTTTATTTTCTAAAGTTCTCTACTTGTTACTTACGACACATTTTTGTGAGATCTCATTTAGAACCTGTAGGCCTTCTGACTTTTCTTCAATAGTGGTGGTAGAAATACTGTGTAATGTATTCATTGTTAATTAAAAAATTTTATCTTTCGGTTTTACTTCGAATAAGTGTGTGTTTCATAGGTCAGAAGGTAATCAAAGAACATTTAGAAAAGACGGTGTCTTTTTACTCTGATGCAGGATTTTTTAATAAAAATAACTTTTTTATCCTGGTATCCCTTGGAATAAGGTCATCCACTTTCATTTCCATTAGCAGAAAATCTGTAATCCGAATCAGATCAACCTGAGATACAAGCTGAAACTGAAGATGAAGTGACACTTCTCTACGATGAAGTGTGTTCTTGTGTCTCTCCTATATTTCCCTACCCATTGTTCACTTAGCTGCACTGCTACGCCTTGTATATTGTAGCCATCGCGCGCAGAACTTTGTCCTATAATTCATATGTCACCTCCATTCCCCTGGCACCAACCCGACGAGAGCACTCGAGAACAATGAAATATGGTGATACATTGTAGGGCTGTGTCCTCGCGTCTGCTTATTTTTTTGTCGCTTCGCGTTGAATGTTGACTATTAGCTAGTTCCAACTTGTTTCAATTATGAACGCAACATGTCATTCTGCTACGAATGGGATGAGTTCAATTTACATTCACTGACCCAATTTACGGCAACATAAATTTTTTTGTGTTTTGTAACAACCAACAACGAGGAATATCATTGTAAGCACAGGTGTTCGTTGTGAAATGCAATTCGAACTAAGGGATATACATATGTCCTCCACCCTAGTGTTATGTTGTTTTAAAATTCAAAACGAAAGTATAAAAATTAAAATTATCTAATCAAATAATTTTTATGTTGGATATTTAGATAAAATTCATCAATTTTGAGAAATATGTACTTGTGAACATGTATTGCTCACAGTTGCTCGAAACGGTAGGTCGTGCGTTGTTTGAGCTCGCGTTGCATCGCGTGCCACTGGACACATGCATCTGTGATTCGTTTTCTCGCTAGATTTTCCATCTTGCACAAATATTCTGTAATTAATTTCTTAAGTGAGAATTACTCATGTTTCAGTGACTGTAGAAAGAGTTATAATTTTATTGAAAGTCAAGAAAGTGAAGGTACTTGTGGCTCGCATACACACTACCTCTTCTCTAATACTTTGATATTTCATTCTATACTTCATTTACACTCCAGGAACAAAAATTTCACGCTTCCTTTCACACTTCCGGGAAATGTTTCGCCAGAGACTATTTGATCTCGGTTGTATGCTCTCTGATAGCGCAAAAAGTGTGAAACGTATAAGGAATGACTCTGTGACCTTCATAAGTCATTTTTTAGTAAAGTCATTAACTTGAAACATTTAAAATAAAATAAAAATATTTGAGTAATCATGAAGCTGAGAAAATATTTCAGTAATGAACTAATGAACAGCTATCTCAAACGAACTTGCTTTCGTCTTTCCTTGTACTTGTGTAAATAGTTGTATGAAATATCTCTAAAGTAAAACACATTTTTCAACGCGAAATTATCGTTATAGTTATATGTTATTGGCTATGTTGGAAATGCAATGAAGACTGATAAATTTCACCGAAGAATGAAAAAAAAAATACAAACCGTAACAATCAAACAGTGTTCTCATAATTTTCGTAACTTAACACTAGTATGCAATATATCAAACGTAATTTCTATAAAACCTTATCGAACTCAAAGTTTTTGAAAAATCATAAACGAAATAATGAACACTAAGCAAGTACATGTATTACAGAATTGATGAAAATATATTAAGTAATAGAGTAACATTCGAAAAACCTTCGACGAAAATGTTTACACAGGACAAATAGATTGAAAATCCAGTTATGAACGGACCTCGCACGTGGGCCTTAACTCCCTTTTTACCACTTACCAGAGATAGGCTTAGCAACCCAAGGGTTTTGCTAAAAGACACCCAGGAATGGATTTTAGCATTCCTCTAGGTTCAGGAAGAATAAAGCTAGGTAACAGTATCTAATTTGAGCAAGAGCTTCGCATAATAATAATAATAATAATAATAATAATACATTGGCAGAGGTCTCCTCCTTCATGCCGCATCTCCTGCACATTTGTTCCTGACCCCCATAATGAGTAGATGTCTCAGGAGGGTATTGTGACCTGAAAAAATCCTACTACTTTCCTGATACTACTCCTAGTTTAATTAGTCTTCTTATATTCTTGGTTACACCCGGCGATTGATCGTGGTCCGTCCTGGCTATACTTTGTTGCTTCCAGATGGTGAGTCGCTTCTGTGTGCCCAGTTGACAATCTCCCGCGTCGCCCTTTGTAGAGATACTCCAAAGATGGTTCTGGCCCACAAAGTCCCTTAGATCCCAACTCTGTCAGTTCATCCGCGTCTTCGTTTTCTCTGGTTCCTATTTACCAAGGAACCCACCAAAAAGAAACTGACAAAGTACATCTAACATCCACTGACATTGCCACACAACTTTGGTTAATGTTCTATTGGAACACAGTGCTCTAAGCGCTGCCTGGTTGTCGCTGCGTATATTAATATGCAGCCCCTGAGTCCAGATATATTCCTTGTATGATTCGCACAGACCAGTGTAGCAAAACCTCTGTCTAGAAAACGGTTGTATATCCCCCAAAGAGAGGAAGAGTCTCATTTTAGGCTCCCAGATCCCAAAACCAGTCCCCGCTTTCGTCCGCGAGTCATCCGTAAACCATACGCCGTCACCGGCCTGAAGACTACCCGCCAGTGACCCAGTGGTCATCACCACGGAGGGGATCACCACGGAGAATTTGTAATCCCAATCATTCCTACTATTCTTCAATCATCCCTACTATCTTGCTTCCTGCAACCTTGTCAAAATTGATGGGTGGCCTTTAAGCAAATTCCTAAAGGACCACCCATCGAGTGGCAGACGGTATGCGCCCATTCTTGCCAGCTCCTTAATATTTAAGTATAGTGGACGGAGGCACGGAAACGCTTCCCTCGCACTTAGCGGAGTAGTGTTCAGCCCACCAGTTATTTATGGACAAGCTAGTCTTTGTATGCTATTTAGCCTGGTAATTCGTGTCCCTACCCCAGAGTCAGGCCACCAGACCAACGATGCGAAAGTAATCGTAAGCCATACGACAGAAACAGAACCAATGGACCACCTTTGGTCCTAGTCCCCATGTCCTCCCAACATGCCCACAACATTTGGCGAGTCTTGTACACCTTATAATTTATGTTTTGTTCAACTGAGCATGGTATCCTAGATCACCCCGAGATACCTGACCGACGTTGACTTGCTATTTTGCTTCCATTTAGAAAGGACTCCGACAGATAATGGGTCATTTACCTTGAGACAAAAACTAGTTCCGTCTTGTCATGATTAACTGATATGTTTATCTTCTAACACCACTTCTCTACCCCGCGTAAGGAGCCCTGCATGTGCTCTGTAACCATGCTTGGGAAATTACCTGACACTACCGAACTGATATCAGCGTAGCCCAAAGCGTAGGTCCCCCACTATTGCTCTGGTAAGTAAGTCATCCACCAGACATGAGAGAGTTGGTCACAAAATTCCATCTTGTGAACATCTCCTGACTATGATAGTCCTCTACGTCAGAGTCGAGAGATAGAAGAACTTGGCGACCCTGCAGAGAGGCCGTAATCCAATTAACTATAGTTTGGTTAAATCATCTATTGTCTAGGCTAAGCTTGATAGAGTTTAACAATGTCCGGTTGAATGCCTCCTCTATGTCTAGGAAGATTACCATGGCTGATGGACGTACTCTCCAGCCGAGTGGTTGGGGATATTATTTTATGGTATGGAAATACCACGAAATATTTAATACTTAAGACTGAGAATTTTGTGTATTTGATGAAGGATGTTTTACATTGATAAGGTAGTGTATTCGTCTCTTGACGTATGTCATCAGAAAATACTTTGAAAATACTTTGCTAGTAAGATTGTTGTTACAAATTCAAGTTATTTCATTACTCGAAGCAATTATTACAATTGAAGGGGTGGTCATGAGCAGAATTTGCAAATTGTAGCAGTGTGTGGGCAAAAGTGTTGAACAACACCAAGATGGTAGGAAAGTTGGTAAGATTATACTGTACTTTCCGGTTGGGTGGAGCTTGTAGTATAGAGTCATAGAGTCATCAGACGAACTGAATGTGTTATTAAGACTTCTGCCAATAGATCTAGCATTGCAAAAATGTGTGTTACGAAAACGAATAAGGTAAAATTCGAAGATACAATTAGAAAGGAGAACAGTGGAATTAACAGGAAGGGAATGGTAGGAAAGAGTAACGAAAAAAATAGTAGACGCCTGTCAAATTAGATGTGGTAAAAGTACGATAGGACGGACAACGTGTGAATTTATGCCACAGGAGTAGACACAATATAACACAGGAGTAGACACGATATAATATTTTGGCGGTGCCAAAAGAGCGTGTTGTTTGAAGAGAATGGAAAAGGAAGATGCACCAAATACACAAGAAAAGAACAAGATGATGGACAACGAAGGGAAATATAGATGTTTGCAAAGCTATGTAAATTTTTTGGGAAATACAGGAAGGATTAGAGGAATACTCGATAGTAGATGTTGTGAGAAGAAGAGATGAGTAAAGAAAAAGAAGAAGAGAAGAAAATTGATACATAGGGAAAAGTCATCGAATGTCACAAGATGGAGACGTTATGTACAAAACAAAGAAAAATTTATGTTGCATGTATTATTTAAACTAAAATTATGTAATGTTCTTTCTCAGGGATAATCGGAATCGTCTTTCGATATCACACCCAACAGATTATGAATCGGTGATTGCTAAGAGGGAACTGAGTCAATATTTGCATTTTCGAGTTAAGGTAGTTATTGTAATCCTTAGATGTAGACACTCGTGGTTATTTATGGTCATACATGTACTTACAGAATATATATTTTTTCAAAGTTTTAGTTTAAAAATTGCTGATTATAGAACAGAAAATTTTGTTTCTAATTGAAAAATCTGAGCCTGACCCTACTTAGCTGTTGCCGATTCATATACCCTTAACCATACGAATGTAGTTTGCTTATAAAGAACGATTCGTTCCAGAGAAGTTAAAATGAGCTACCAAAACATATTATTTGTGTTTACGAGATTCGGCGGAAAATGAAGTGATTTGTGATCGATCTTCAGAAGTATCAATTACACTTATTCTCCATGCAATGAAATTTTAGAAAATGAACATATGGACATATCACAGAGTTATGGAATCAAATAGCCTCAGAAATATTATTTATGTAATGGGACCACACCATTGCGTATTTCGACCCTTTTCCCCCTTCAAGAGAGATAGCAAAATGTGGTTTCTGATCGATGTACACGCCGTGAATGACAAATCAGTGATAAACAGCATCAAATTTTTTTTTAATGTTGTACGTCAGTGTGACCAACGCTATAAATGTACATTTGAATTCGTTATGCATTGTTTCACTTTATTATTTATTACTTGTAGTACAAAGGGTTAATATACACCAAAGAAATAGTAAAATTTTATTCGTAATTCATCATGCCTGGAATTTATGGTCGTCATATACAATACTACCTTTTTATTCGTTATATATTTGACGCATTAAAAAAATAAAAGAAAAGAAATTTGTTGTTAATTATTAATTTGACTTTGAATAAACTGATTAAAGTTTTTATTCCTTATTCAATGAAGTTAAAAATATTTTTTTACCCATTATTCACAACGACACAACACAGTAACCTTTTATATATTAATCCAACTATTTTATTTATTAGTTTTGAATTGTTAAATAGAAACTTATTTTTAACTCCATTTTGTATGATTTGCAAACTAAGAAAATCATATTGCCAACCTCTGGAAAGAGAAAGAAACGAACTCACGACATTCTTTATAATTTAATTGCAGCTTGTCTCGCAAAAAATATCTCACAAAGAAGGCTGCGCGAATTTTTTGGAAATTACTAATTATTATATAGGTATTGGTGTGGACTGGGCAATCATGTCACCGAGATATTCCCTTTCTCGGCGCCCATGTCCATCAAAACAATAAACGAAATTGAGGAAATCAAATAGTTATTTTTAGTTCGATGAAAAAAGACACTATAAATACGAATGTACATAAATTGAAGTGCAGAAGTCTCGGAAGTAACCAATGGTACTCGGCAAAATTGCGTAGCATAATATACATGAACGCTAGTCATTCCAAGTTGACCACGCCGGATTAAGTCCTGTGAGTCACCGGGACGTGGGCCGGGGGGAGGGGGGTGCGTAGCCGGGAAATACCGCATTCTATGTAAACAGTCGGTTTGTCTTGTCTCAAGGGTGTACTTTCTGCATTAGTTAACTTTCTAGTGTAAAGTTCAATTAATTAATTTCTTAATCATCAATCGATGAATAACCAATACCGCAAATGTACGTTAAATTTTATTTGTTTCCTTAGTTCTTTCAAAAATTCTTGGAGTGTTAACTACTTAGCTAGATAAGTTTTAACCTTCTTGAACATTTGAATAAATGTAGATGATTTACTAGTTACAAATTATAACAGATATTCTGCTGTAAATGTTGTGGAAGTAAGGAAGGACACTTTTTGTCACAAATTTACCGCCTCAAGATTAATTTTCCCGCAAATGCCATCTCTATCAAAAAGACACTACTAAAAAAGAGGTTAGTTCGGTAACTTGGGTGTCTAAAACAGCTTACTTGGAAATCTGATGCTGAAAATTCACTTTATTTCACTTGAAGATAAAGAGATCCGGCTACAACCCGATTTTACAAAACCATATCGTGATGAATTGAGAGGTCTGTACAGGGAACGTGGGCAAAGTGGGGCACGTTATTAGGGTGCCGAACCAAATAGCAGTAGCCCTTATGGAGTATTTAAGCAACATAGCTTACACAAAAATTTCCTAATTTCAACTTCCCAATTTCTCTTGTATAAGAATTATCCGAAAATTGTCTTTGCTAAGAAAGAAAATGGACAAAGTCTAGTAAACCGAAGTATAGTAAAACTTACCAAATTCCTAGATGTAGAAACTCAACCTCATTTACTTAAGTTTCATTCGGTTTAGTAAAATTTTATAGACGTTTAGTAACTCTTACTATCAATATTGTGATAGTAACAAGCAATACCATATTGTTTGGTAAGATATACTAGATCTTCAGAAATAAGAATTTTGATAAAATTTGTAACGAATGTTTCAAAAAGAAACTTCATTTTTATTTAAAAAACGTATCATTTATTTAAAAAACAGGTAATCAGGTACAGATACATTGGATCTCGATGCACTGGGCATGAAGAAGGCAAAATAGTAACAGCCGTGCTTTCTAATCGTGTTTTTAATGGCACAGTTTATTTCTCCCCAGTTTTCAAATCTACGACACTGGATTCACACACTATAATGTGTTCAACAAAATGTCGGTGACAAACCTATAATGAATAAATGATACGTTAAAAATAGAGATACTTTAATATTCCAAAAGAGGAGTGTGTACGTTAACCACGATTACCACTGAACTTAGTGATGGGATGAATTCTCTCTGCATAAGGCAGACACCCATTTTGTTCTACTATCTTCGTCTTTAAGGAAATTAAAAACATCACGTACCCGCCAGTCGCATAATTTCCTTTGCATCCAGGAACACAACACTTTTTATGTGTCTGAACGCATACAAGACACGTTGGCACACGTGTGATACAGGAAACTAAACGCTTCACACAGCTGACGCCAGGATGTGTGACGTCAGAGTGAACCATTCGACCTGCCATCTAGTGGGTGTTGGTTGAACCTGGGTGCACCTAATAGCTGCTACTGCATTCCTAGAAACTCACACTGAATACTTAAACTAAGCAGGCTGGTAAAAGTTTTGCTGGCAGATCTATCACTAAAATTTTAGTGGAATCAACTCAAATATCCGCTTAAATTTACTATTACATTCTTATTCAAATCATTTAGTACGAATTACTAAACCTTTTTTTCCGTGCATGCGTCATTTTATGTCGTACATATCTAAAAACTGTTTTTCTTGTGCTTTTAAATGCTCATTTATACGTATGTGCTTCGGTTATTAGTTTATATAGTGTTATCGCCAAAAGTAGCCCATTCGTAAAAATTTAAGATTGATTGAACGAGTGAGGCATGGTCTCGATTTCTCTCTTGATTTGACCTCCTATCCTGGCATTAGTAATTAAGTAATACTGCTACGTTGTATTCTGTGGGCAGAAATCTCACACACGCAATAGACATCGGGACGCATGGCATCTTTTGAAGATTCACCCTTTCTCTCGTAAAAATACCTGAGCTATTCTCGTTATCACGTTTTTAGGCCTTTTAAGTTAACATTACAATAGAGAACTTTTACAAATACAAGAAAAAATAAATGGAGAACATAATTTTTCATCCCACCCAGTCCGCCATCAACACCTCTGCCACTTGTCTCAATACATCTAGGTTGACGTTTACATTCCGTGAGGACGAGGATGGAATGGGCAGTTGGCGTCTTGATATCCGTGCACTCTTGATGGTCTCTGAGTGTACATGGTAATATATATTATACACAACTTGATAAGGCTTCTGAAAGAGAACTACTATAAACTCAAAATATCCCCCTCTCCAACGGCTTAATATGGCAACTGTTCGGAAGTTGATTTTATGGATCCAGTTCACCCCTAGGATTGCTAATCATTCTCATCTACCTTTAAGAGTAAGTGAACTGTCCACTATCCATGTAACAAACTGCTTCCCCGCAAAGGGGCTGTCAACCTCCGCGAAATGTCCCTTTCTCCGCCTTGGGGACCACAGTGTCTGTTGCGAAAGAGACGTTGATACTTGTATTCTCGTGTATTTCGGCCATTTGAAACGCAACTCAAGTTATTTGGACTGGTTTTATGAGGTCATTTCCATCGCCAGGTGTAATTCTCTGACTAACATTTCTTGGTTAAAAAAAAAAGATATTTCTTTTACGACGGGGAAAGGGGGTATACTTAATTTTATTGAACCTGTCAGACAGGACAGTTTAACCGAGTAAGTCTGAACACAGTATTCGAAATAACTTCAATGACACTGACTCTATATTAAAATCAAGTTCTTCCTGCTCAGAGTTTTCGCTCTCACGAACCTCACGAAATAGTGTGTTGTGTACGACACAATGTGTCACTCACAATTCCTAGGAAATTCAGAGCAATGTTCTTATCAACATACTTATTCGGAGTAATTCTTTGAAACGATTTGCTGATCAGGGGATCGTTACACGCCAATGAAAAGTATTTCACGAAACCTATCGCTTCAAACGCGTTTAGAATGTGCATACCATTAAAACCCCACATCTTATAATTATTTTATTTGTTTTATAATTACAATTAATAAAAGTTGAAACTAATGCCAAGATTTCCGTGAAAACCACAAAAAGTTTCTGGTGGACCGTAACTGATTCAGTCGCAACAAAAGTTCCCTCTAATCTCTTCACGAAACGTGCGTTACATGAAACTAGTTGTGCATATCCAAATATATTTAAATGAGTTCGGTTTCATGAAACGCGTTTCATCGGTGTAAATCGCGCTTAAATACAACGATTCTGAATAGTGTTTACAATAACACAAAGAGTTCAGTTGAATAAACCGTGTGCATATTGGCTGTAACAGAGGGCCCCACCCGAAGGTCGGGTATCGCACCTGTGCGTCCTAAAGTGTCATCTCCTGAGGGTGTGGTTGGAGCCCACCTGTAGTACGGATGCGGGCGGGCATTAAGGTTGAAAGGGGACGCACTCCTCGTGCCGCGGCCGTAGCCTTCGTGAGGGTCGGTAGCAACTGGATGAACAGACGAAGGTTGTGGTGGCGGTAGTTGTAGTAGTAGTAGCAGCAGCGACGGCAACACGAAGATGTCTGCAGAGGCGGCAGTGTAGGCGGTGGTCGCTGCCACAGCGAAGGAAGAGGAGGAGGAGGTGTGGAAGGGGGCGCAGTGGGAGGGGCCGGGCGCGCTCACGTGCAACGTCGCTCCGACAGTCTGTCCGTGGCCGGAGCTCGAGTCGTACTAGAGTGTGTATACCGTGTTATCGCCCACCTGTGTCTACTCAAACCTTCATTCCAAATCGGATCGACGCACACCATCACAAATGATTGCAGTTCTGTGATGGTCGTTGGAGCTCTCTCTTCTGTTACGTATTTCTTCCACTGCGTTCCCACGGCACTGAGTCTCAAGTCCTGCGACCAAAGGTAAGCAACAACGCGAAGAACATGGCGGCCACCGCGGCGCTGCTGTCGTCGACTTCCGTTACCTGTTATGATGTCCTCCTACAATGTTTGGTTATGGTGCGCGTGTGTTTCATTTCGTGTTTGTGGTTGTTTTGCTGAGAGATATCAAGAACTAAACTTATTCGGAGTAATAGAAGTTCAACAAACTCATAGCAACAGGTGCTCTATAATCAATTGCGTGAACTCGTCGTGTACTCCATCGAAGCTTTCGTATCCGAAGTGTAAGTGTCGAAACCTGCATTCCTACAAAGTGCAATCATACTTTCAATTTTACATAAGTGTTTATAACCATTCGAAACGTGCACTTTTAACCGTGAATGACACGTCACGAAGAAAAGAGACAAGTAACAATTCTTCTCTCTCAAGGAAGAAGTTTTTGTACAAAGAGTACAATCAAGCTTGGCATCACTTTGGAATGTCAATAAACATGAAGTGTGAGAAAGCAAGAAAAAACACTTTTAAGCAGTACTGACGAAGAGCCTTGGTACGTTGAACGTTTCATAAAAGCACTGAAAATTAAGAGATGAAATATTATAAACATTCCATGATAAGAAGTCGAAGAAATGCATTACTATTAAATGTTAAAATTAAAGAAAGTAAGATACACTACAAGTGTCATCATAGAATACGTTTTCACCTGTAAAGATTTGAATAACATTTTATTCACCAAAACACCTTAAATCTTGATTGTATTATTCTCGTGAGGTTGCTTGTCATTTGGATAACAAAAATATGTCATCGGTGGTAAGCTGTCAAATTTGCTATGTGTTATTTTGATTCAAGGAAAGTAATTCACAAGAAAAAATTTCAGTTCTCCTTCCTATCCGCAAGTTTTCAGAAATCATTGAAAGCTTCTTCCGGAACTTGTTGAAATCTAATCGATATAAAATATCTGCAATCTTTGTTATGCTTTATTTCGTGTTATGTAACTAATTTATATTTTTTTAAACATGACTGTGATTTTTGATTAGCATTTGCTTGTCTCAACCTCTTATTTCATTGTTATTACTGATTAGTTCTGTAATGAAACAAATCCTCGATGAAGCCAAAGTAACGAAAGAAAAGTAAGAGTATCATAAATCCTTGGGTGTGAACTTATCCTAGAGAAAAATTGTAAAGAATGAGTGTGATAGAGAATACATTGAATATATTTAAATGATTCCTTGATAGCGATAACATGAATATTAAATAAGGTATTCTCTCACTTCAAGGAGGTAATTTTTGAGAATATGAATCATGAACTCAAAGAACAGTCTGCGTTTCAAATTTGATCGTCTTTACTTCGCGATTTTGAGAATGAAAGAAATCGCTTTCCTTCAGTTCATTGGATTTTATAATTAAAATGTTGAGAAATGGAATTTTGTGTGTGATTTTTTATTCAGCAAGTGTTCAAGCAAGAGAAGTAACTCGAAATAATGTAATGACACAATGTAACTCAAGAAGAAGCTTCAGAATGATGGAAAAGATATGGTTTTATGTTGCCTTTTATACGCAAAACACTTGAAGAAAACATCAAATGGTTTGGACCAAGTAAAAAGCACTGGGAGCACACCAGGAATTTCTGAGAGAATATTCAATGACAGAAGAATATATTGATATTTTAAGGATCTCCGTTTATAGTAAAACTGAGGTGCTACGAATTTGTTCTTTCACAATTACCTTTGCTTTCCTCTATATGAGGATTTGTCGGTTGTGGTGCTTCTTTTACTAATAAAGAAAGATTTCATGATCCAGTTCCCATGAAGATTAATTTAGATTTATTAAGTGAATATTGATAAATGTTCCAGGACCTTTTTTGTCACGTGCAAAACAAAAGAAATCGAAACCAATCGATTTCCGAAAATAAATTCTTTTGCTTGTGTAATTTTAATGAAACTAAAATAAATATTTTAAAATAAACCTAACATTAAAAGAAGTGAAGATTATCCATGATACAGAAACGCACGATGTGAACGGGAATTTCAGAAGAAAAAAAGAATATCTTGCCTAACTGTCCATTCTTCAATAAAAAAAGTTAATGAAATTTTGGGATTTGAGGAAGACAAGATGTTATTTCTATGAGCTAGAATTCTCCCTAGAAGCAGTACTGTCAGAATAGCTGTACTGTGAATCGCTTTTTTCAGAAAACCCACTTANTTGATTGTTATTTCTATGAGCTAGAATTCTCCCTAGAAGCAGTACTGTCAGAATAGCTGTACTGTGAATCGCTTTTTTCAGAAAACCCACTTAAATTCGCTCAAACGTCTTGCCATGTCTATGGCAAAGTCATCATGACTTAGATTTAATGTAGTACAGTAAATACTTCGTTTGAAGAGATTTTTTGATATGAGTTGTGAGAACGTTTACTCACATAGTTTATCTTTCTCACGTGAGTACGATTTTGGTAGAATAAGTAAATCATTCATCATCCTAGAACATGCTGTCATTGTATACTTGGGGAAAAAATTATTAGAGTATAAAACTTCATTTATGAGTTGTTTCATAATACTCTCCTCTTTCTTGTGGTTGTAGTTACTCATAATGTGTACATATCCTCACAAATATTGTATTCTAATAATTTTGTTATCAATTTCTGCGTTAATCAAGTATATTGTTTTCTGTCTTTTGTTTATCTTTCCATCCTGATTGTATGGGAGAAAAGAATTCGTTTGAAAAATAAAAAAGATTGAAAACTCATCCTATTATTTAATTTAAAAAATACTTATCTTAAATAAAGAATCCGAAATTACGTTTTATATGATGTTGTGCACAGGACATAACATGGTTTGTTGGATCAAAATTACTTATTTTCCTATCTTTTAGAAGTTGTCAAAATAAATATTGTAATTCACTATCAAGAATTTAGTTAAAATATAATTTTTATTAATTTTTTTAAACTTCTGGGGTTTGCCGATTCGTTTAGGCGAGTTATGCCTTCAATCTAATGAAAGTGAACAAATAACGAAAACGTATTTTCCCTTTCTAATTTTAATGAATTCATTGAAACTAAACTTTTATAATTTCAAGAAAATAATCATTTTAGAAAAGCGGACATAGCTTATACAATTTACAGTTTCCCCAATTAAATTTTTAATAGAGTATAATAGTAAGGTTTGTTCTTACTGGTGTGCACGGATTTATTTTTTAGACCGGTGTAACAAATTGTACGTTTACGGTAAAATGTCTGTACTGAAAAGGAACAGGAATATGATAATTCATAAACGTGCCTTCAATGTGGAGAAGTTTTAGGAATTGGTCCTTCAACATATTAATATTCCATATAACAAATAACTCGACAACTAGGCATAATATGATCTACGTGGACCATGTGTAAAATGCGAATCTAAACAACATCAACATAAATTTCCTCAACAACGCAAATCATAAGGGATGAGTGGACTAGAAATGTATTCGAACTGACCTTTTTCCATGCTCCAGAATATAGTTTCCAATTCTAATCCAAAACGTTTAGCTTAAAAAAGGTTCTATAATCTTGAAGAATGATCTAGAAACCTCCAAATGTTAAAGAGCCTTTGAGGAAGATCTACAAATTCTCAGAAAATTATGGTATTTGCAAAATTCTTGAATGTTTTAATTTGAAAATTTTCAAATGTTCTAAAATTGTAAGTAAAAAATATCGATCTTTATTAGTTGATCGTGCGGGTCAGTGGTTTGATTCGAAAATACGCTGATCGTCATGGACTCGTCTCACGAGAACTTTTATAATGTTTAGAGTCATTAACATTTCCATAGCGGCTGCCTTATAGATGTCTCACATCAAACTCCCACGGTATTTTTATTCAGTCAGTTAACGAAGCTCGTATACCTAAAATACGAAAAAAAAGTTTTTGTTGAAACTAAAATAAATCACTTTATTGTTAATTAAATAAACTATTTCGGTTTTGATGACCCCTTTTTTATTTCAAGTCCCCAACACAACCATATTATATATAAAAATTCAGCCTGCGTATGTTGTGCAAAACTCGAAAAGTAGTCAGTCGATTGACTTGAAATTTTAACACAACGTTGCATTCGAATACGAGAGTGTTTTTATATGCTTTCTACATAGATATCACACCTGTAAATAGTAAAATAATGCATTATTTTAAAATAATATAAGCGAAATACTACTCACAGACTGACTAATCACGTAATATCAGAAACCTACGAACTTGAAATTTGGTCGTAGGTATGCACTAGGTTTGATCTAACAAACGGTTCTTTTCGGTCAAATTTCAGTGAGAATCCTCGATTAAAGAGTAAAGTCGTAGTTGTTTATGAAAAAAAATAACCCGTTTTTAATATTTGTAAATGAGAACAAATTATTCGAAAAAATTATTAAGTTTGGCCAAAATATTTCATTAGCATATTCGTGTATATCATCGCCTGCCTTCAAGAGAATGTTTTGGGGATGTTCGTTTCGCGGATAGAACAGAAACTTGCTCGTTGACAGCGAACTCTGCTGGCCAACTGGATGCGATTGGTACGGGAATGACGTCGTAAATTTTTATGACATCTCTTTATTGAGCATATAAGCCATTTTCTCGTCTAAGAGTACTGCAGGAAACCAGGATATTTATTGCCTTGGTCTTCCTGTAGCGTTCCACTGCCTTTTGCGATGGTCATGGAAACTGAAGTCAGAAGTCTGAAAAAAATATTTTGACTTTTATGGCTCAAATATTGTCGGATTGAATATTTGATTGTGATGAATGGAAATATTTTGAGGATGTATCTTTCACGTAGAATTCATTTTTTCAAAATTTAATTTCGAGACACAGCACCCATTTCTTACATTACATGATTTGAATCTTATCTTTCTAAGTGGCATCTCCGTCTCTGAATAATTTGCGCGGAGAATTGGAGAACTTCAATAAAAGCAACAACCTCTTCTGAAGTCCGAGGCCAGTCAATTGTTTTTTTGCGCATAAAAATATATTGTGCTGCAAAATGGTTTTTAATGTCGTGAAGAGTGGGTCAAGGGGAAATGTGCGCAAAAGAACCGTCTTTGTCAAAGATCTAATGATTCATTACCATTTTTTTTTCTTCGTGGGATTGTTTTCCACGCTGATGGGATGTATGAATATGGACATTGTTACCTCGCGTTTTTGATCCTCTTTTAAGTGTTTGCTGAATCATTAAAATTTTAAATGAGTTTCTTTCAACCAAGATTCATTAGTGTACATTTGAAAGGTGTTTCTCTATTCAAATTAACTTGGAAGTGGTTTCAAAGGTTGAGACCTACATTGAAACAATATTTAATTAAACTGCTATCCTAAATTTACATTTATCATTGGGTTTTTTTCCATAACATTCAGTTCCAATTACCAGTGACAAATTAATTGTTTTGACTGAAACAATTAATGTTAACAAATTTACTGATGCTGTATTGATGTATCAATATGATGTATATAATAGTCGTACGATCAAACACGAATTAAAATGATTCTACATTATTAATTGGATCCTCAATATCTGCACCTATAAACGAAACGAAGGAAAGTCACATTTCGCATTGTGTCCGATGGAATTGTACAAATACTCGTATCTTCCAAAATGTTGAATCGGAGGTGCGGGAGGCATTATGAGTAATTTCATTCTATTGACGAGATGAATGTTGTTATAAATTATTAATGAACTATTTTCATGTCTAATTTAACGTAATTCAAACACTTCATGAAATCGTAATGAAGGTTTACCTTCTTACCCTACCATCGGTTTTCTCAATTTCTTTTGAGAAAGTAGTGGACAATGTAAAAAATCACCCTATAATTAATAAAAATCTTTTAATTTAAGTTTATAATTTTCGGTAAGGCTATTAAATCAGAAGATTTCGCATCATTGCATATCCCTAATACTAAATTAAGTTTTTATTTTTCCCCAATTTTTTGTGTTGAATATTAAAAAATAGCCGTTTACTGAAGTTTTGTTTCGTGCGACATATCTCACATGAAATTGATTCCTAAATCAGTTATTATGAGGATTATTAATAATGTATTAAACGTACTGAGCAAGATCATAATCTACGTATCAAAAAGAGATTTGTTATAAGTATGTCGGCCAGATTTTACACTGGTTCTAGATTTTTATCGGTCCCCTGTAGGTATGACCATATGATAAAAATATCCCATCTGATCTTACATGTATTGGAAGAAACATTGTTAGTTTGGTGACATTTATTTCCTCTTTTCTATCATTGCAATTAGTGATGCAGGAGTAAGTGCTCATTGTTGGAGCGTAAAATAAGTCGACATCGAGTACAATGCAATCTCTGCGTGAATGCAATGAGAGATCCTTGTTCCGAGGTGAAGGCGCTACTTGTGGTAAGCACTGAGCAGCTGCGGAAGGAAGAAGAGTTGCTGCTGATGCGATGAAGCAATGCGATTCTCCAAGCATAACGGGCCTCCTCCGGTCGCCGCTCGCCGCGCCTCGGTGCTTTTCTCTTGTCCAATGGCGTTCGCTCTCGCAACAGAGGGTCTTTGGTGCTCACAGGAACAGGGAGTTTCGTTTCAAAAGAGGATTTTAAGTGTTTTCATACACATAATTGTATACTGTCTCAAATCATATAAACATATAGTACAATTACATGTATGAAACTAAACAGTACTCAAGATAAAATACAATGCATGAGTCTGATTCTAATCGTTGATTCATGGGATCCCGTCAATACCATCAAATTTTTGACTTCCTGCAAATACACTGGGACTTACATAAAAAATATCTGACCAATTCTTTACATATAACTGTGCTGTAAACGGGCATTGTGACATTTTTTAAGATGACGGCTGCATTTACAATCACTTCAAAAATTGGTCAGTATTTTCAGGAAGTGAAGTAAATTACACCATTTCAACACTTGTCAATTACAAAGACAATGTCACCGCGTTCAGTATAACATTGAATTTTTGACTGTGATTTCTAAAATCGTTCTGTAATTCGAATTTTTAAAATGCGTTTTGTGTTTTTGTTTCTGTCACATTTCTTGATAGATTAGGAACGAAATCAAGAAATTGCCCTGCCCTTGTCTGGAATACAAAAGTAGAAGGATTGAGGATATATAATGGACAAAATATAGAACATTTTAAGAAGAAATGTTTTAAAATACTTCAATATCATGTACTTCTTTGAACACTCGAAAAATGCTTCATGTACTAGTTGTTTTGACGGTCTTTGTTGACTCGGTCGTCGTAACAGCGCGATCACCGAAGAAATGACGTTTTTAGTCAGCGCTACCTAGATTCTTCTAACGTCATAGATACAGGTGTCACTGCATTAGTCTCCTGGATGGAATCAAATAGAATTTACGAGCACAACGTAAGGAGCTATCCTCCTAATTGAAACCCTTTCTGGAGACTAGATGTGACATTTAAATTAATGCATTCGACAATACATATCAAAAACTTTTGAGAATGAGATTCTATGAACGCAACTCCATCGTTTTCAGGATTATTTCTAGATGATAGACATTTTGAAGGAAAAAACAACTGTTTTTGGATGGTTTCCACGTATTCGGAAAAAATGGGGAAGAAATGTGGTAAAATAAATCTGAATTCAATCTTATAATTTAAAAGTTTTGTTCAACAGAAACAATATCTGTAGTCATATTGTATGAATGTATAGTTTTAACTTTCATTCTTTATAGATTGAATTCATTCTGTGTTTTAGTGTGGGTGATATGTTGGTTTCATTGTGAAATGAGTTTTGAAGTTGAGGAGTCACAGATTTCTCGTCCTGTAAGCTTTCCGACTCGCTTGCGCGATTCATGTCTTTTGAAGGCTTTGTTCTCGTCGACTTTTGGAAGAGACACTGGTGTTTTTGTTCTCACCATTTGGGGAGTCGTCCGACTATGTGAAGAACAATAGGAATGTACGTACTAAGTAAATCGGTGAATGGACTTTCAGTTCCGGTACGTGGATCACGGAATGAAAGCACTTAATTGGGATAATGCTCTCCGAAGTAAGTTTTAGTTCTGAAAACTCTCGCCACATGTTCAGTTGTTGAATATGAGAATCTCCAAAAAAGATTAAAAAGGCTAGTAAATAGTTTTCTTTTACATTTATAATTGTAGTCATGATGTTTAATTGATAAAACGCAACCTATTTTAAAATGTCAGAGTTGATTCTTTGCGATGTAAGTCAATTAATTGAATGGAATCTTACAATATTGAAACTATTATGTTGAATGTGAACACTTGCCACTAGTATTCATTTCTTTGTGAATGTTTTAACTGACCATTATGTTAGAAATTATCTCATTATTGAAATTACCTCATGCGGGAAATGAACAAGTGTTTGTATTTGTTCCCATGTAAAATGTACAAATCGTGATAAATTATTGAGACTATTCTAGTGAGAAACTTAAAAAGTAAGTTAGTCTAAAAATTGATGACGTATTTCTCCACCAGTAAGGGAAACGATATTTTCATCTTTAATAAAACACATATCAAAGAATTTGTTAAAATCAATACTTGAGTGTATTCTCCCTAAATCTTATCCATGAATTTCATCCATTTATTTTGGAGTACGAAAGTCGTATTTTATTACTGATGTATATTAATAGGATCATCTCGTAAGATGACGATTTACTCAACTTGGTAAATAGATTTCGCCATCAATTTAGCTCTGCTGACAGAGAATTAAACTTTTTCAACATCTAATATATTTACTATTATAAATGAATGTGAGTTTATGATGCAAGGAGTAATCTTTATTCATATCGATTTTAGCTTTTAAAACGCACTTTACCGACCATTTAAGCAATATTTTTATCCTATTGAATATTTGGACGAAATAAATTGTCTCTTACGAGGAATTAATGTATTTTGGAAAGTAAATTTCTTTCCGAATCTTTTAACGATTTGATTTTTTAACTATAGTCAAGAATTTATATTAACTTTTAAAATAATTTTTGTATGGAGGTCACCAGGCATCCAGAAGAGAATTTTAACATTTGGTTGTACATTGTTCGTAGTAGGTCTGAGAGAGCTGTCCACCGTTCGTATTGCTTACGAACAGATTCAAGGGAGTTCCCGGATTATACTACTTTCTTTATACGAAAATTCGGGAGAATTTTCACGTCGTTCATGATCACAGCTTATAGTGAAAATAGTTCGTGTCTGGGTCTTCAGAGTTCAATTGAGTCTTCAGAGTGGATTCATATTCAGAATACGCATGAAATAGTGTCTTACGCATTACTGAGATATTAATCCCCCTTTATCGAAGTTACCAAGTCATTATTGGATTTGCTGCGTCAATTACTTAGCGCATCTTGTACTCAAGAATATGAAATTTAAAAACACGTATCTGAGAATGTAGTATACAATACGAAGGACAAATGTGTCTAATTCGTAGGATAATTGTGCGTGTCCAAATGACACTGAGCCACCAGAACCCATTACTATCAGAAAATGATAATTTTTCAAAATCCCTTGTCCGATTTTTGCAGTCGAGATATAATTGCATTTTAATGTGCGAGTATGAAATGGAAAGTAATTTTTCCCGGTGGCTCCTAATATGTAGTTACCTTGCAGACAGTTACGGTCTTGGACGAAACTTGCTCACATGCGACTGGAAGAAATCCTATGTCCAAAGACGTGGGTAGAGCAGTTTTACAGGGCAGGTGACAGGCTCTGCGCGAGGTGCATGGGCGGGTGGGCGACAGACTGCGAAGGCAGCGCGCGCAAGAAAGTGAAACCTGCCTCCAAGAGAAATCACAGACGCAGACGACGCGGCGAGATGTGGAAGACAGCGGGCGACTCCAAAACGGCCGCCATGCATGCGCACACTGATCTACACGATATCTATATCAGGTTCACTTATGGTGGCTTGGCGTGGAAACCACGAATTGGAAGTCTTACCGACACTAGTGGTCTAGAGGTAGCGTCTTTGCTTCCACCATCTCGCTGAGCGGTAGAGCGTGGGTTCAAACCCTTCTCGGCCGAACAAGGCAAGGCTTTCTGCTGGGATTTCCCTCATACTTCAGACAAATGTCGGTTCGGTACCATAAGTTCCCCGGCAACCCAGCATCTCTCCTTCCTATTTTCCTCTCCCAAGTTCAACGGTTAGGTGGATGACCAGACCTCATTCCCTAACTTCGCCAAAAGGCATCAAATAAATAATTAAAATCAAGAGTAGCAAATTCCTTTTTTCTACTTCTTTGGGGAAGAGGTTAAGATGCAAAAAGAAATGGAAAAATAATTGTTTCGGAAAGCTTGAACTTGATTCTAATGAATTAATTTAAAAATCTAAATTTCGCACTCTGTGCGGTGGATATCATCTTCTGCGAAGAAAGGATCATATTCAATCAATATAGTGAACGAATATATTCGGGATAGATTGATAATTCAGATTGCCTTTCGCTTCACTCAACAGATTTTGCAACAAATCATGTATGATTAACTAAATACTGAATTGTTTAGTAGTGACTGAAATTCATTCCAAAATCAACTCAACAATTGAGTTGGTCAAGCTTTCCTCTTCCCGTGGATTCTTCAAGAAGCTAGAAATGAATGTTAAATACTAACACAAGAAAAGTCATAACTTAAGAAATTTATCAATGTGCAGCTCTTTATTCAAACTAGGTAGTTCTTTAAAAAGTGAAATAAAGTACAACATAAATTAATTGTTGGTATTATTTTTCCCTTGTTGTGGTTGAATCGTAACATTTGTATTCAGTTTTACACAAATATTTTCCAAATATCCATTGAAAACTCTCCCTCAACGAAAACAAGCTTATCATATGCACAATGTTAACTAAATTGATTGAAATGATTTGAGGTGATTAAAGGACGAAACAGTCTTTCAATAAAATTTAAATGCGAAATTTCTTGAAACGTTCCTATACTTATCTGTAAGAAATGTTAAAATCGATTTGGAATGAATTTAAGAAAATGTTTTGAGTCTGTCAAATGAAAAAATATTGTTTCGAAATCCCTTATCAATGTATCTTAGAAAAATTGAAATGTGTAATGACATGGCGTCTACTTTATTGTGCAGAAATAAAATACAGGTAATGTGCGCAAGGAGCAGCTAGTATTTAGTCCCTTTTCTTTCCTTATCAGTCGTATGCTATTGGATGAGTGCTTTAAAACAATGAAATTGACAGATAAATCTGAGAAAGAAAATCGGAATAATTAGCAGCATGTATTGAATATTATTTCGTTAATACCATTAACGTGTCCTGTATATCAAAATAGATAAGTATACGAAATTCGGTGACATAGGTGATGCCAAGCTCATTAACTCGTAAAGAAGAATACCGAGGCAAAATTAATTAGATATTTCTTTTGGCGTGGATAGAATCGTTATTTATTAATATGATCCTTCCATAATATAAGTTTGAGGAAGTTAATTTTACTTAAAAATACACGTGTACCTCTCTTCTCGGATCTTCCCTCACACTGTAGCGCTGAGGAGAGTGACCAGAGCAGAGCCGGTTTCGGGTGTCAGTCAGGTCTCTGTGGTCTCGATCGTTGTCGCTTGGCACTGTGCTGCTCTCAGTGTTCACATCACCCCCTCCTTTCTCCCTTCATCTCTCTCTCGTTCACCCGCCCTTCCTTCCTTCACATCCCAATGTGAAACAGCCGCAGGCGACGAGGCGCTGTCGGTCCTAGTCGTGTGGAACCCGTTAATGTAACCGGTCTCTTGTCGCCGTCAGCCAGAAATGGCTTTGCTGCTTAAATCTATGAGTTTAAGCTCTTTTGGGCTGCGTGAATGAGAATTCTTTAGGCACAGTAACTGCACTCGTATCTAATGACTTGTTTTGTGACCTCTTCAAGAATTCATGTATTCCCGGAACGAGTGGATTTTCGTTTCATATATCTTTGAAATATCCGTGAGAAAGCAATGCAGTCCTACTTTCAGAAAATAGTATGTTTATGATTTGGGATACGGTTTTCCCAAAGACCCTTGATATGATTTTGATAGTTCGATACGATTAACTATCCATTAATAACTTTTCGTTGAGAACATAAACTAAATCAATTAAAACATAGCTTATCTCGTATTTTCCTATTAAAAATCGATTAATTTTCGTTTTTAACACTTATTCAATTAAGAAAATTTTTAAATTTCGATGTGTTTCAAGACTGTATTGACAGTCATATTTGTTTCAATCTTGATATTTGATATATGTATAGCATATTTCTAATTAAAATAGAATTGTGATGGTACGATATTTTTATACTATACCTATTATTTCATATGTTTCCCTACTGACATATTTTTGCCTATGAGAAAAACTATTGCAGTCGATTTATAGATGTATTAAGAGATGGTGTGAATTATCCATGTGATGATGATATAATTCTTCTGTTGGTCTTTGCATTAAATGTGTTGTGCTTTTAGGGAAACTCATAATATTGTTACAAAAATATAATTGTAGAAGAGAAAGCCAACAAATGAAATTAAAATGTTCATAGAATGACAAGAACATTAATTATTTATTTCAGCCATAATTCAATGAATCTATAGAACTAATAATTCGTAAAATATTATATATAATAACAAATATTATAATATTATATTTTAAATTAAACCTGCTCTTTACATATTTACTAACTATACCAGCGCTGTCCAACTTACTTAAGCCCGCGGGCCATTTCGATCGATCGTGCTGGCACGAGTTGCCCAACGAATAAAACTAATGGGTTATTTTAATTTATCTGTTCTGCGATATTTTTATTCTCATCAACAAATTTATATGATTTCACGCTGGAAAAATTCAATAGTATCTTTCTTATTTTTTAAAATATTTCAATATTTAGTATTATTACTAATATTATCATATTGTAAAGTATGACGGGGTAATACCGAGGACTCTCAGGACATCCCAAGTCAAATATTAATTCTCACTGCATAGATCAGTTATAACTCATAGTGTACCCCTCAACGGTTGATGAAAAAATAGATGTAAAATGTACTATAACTTGCGGGCTGTAAGAAAAGTTTCACGAACCGCTAGCGTGTTCACATTTCTGTTGAGAACCGAAAATAAGTACTCATGTTTCATTCGTGTACTTCTACCAGCGTTACAGATTTGTTTCACTGATTCGTGACTAATGTTACATGTCAGTAAACATTCCTTATTATAGTGGTCAATGTTTTCACTTAGATGCAATGAGATTGCAAGAATTTGAGCATCACTGAATGTTAAATTCAAATTTATATTTAATGCATTTTCCTAATATCTGATGTTGGTATTAATTACTTTTCAGTGTCGATTGATATAAATTAATTTTGTTGTAGGTCAGTACCTTCGATTAACGTATCCAATTAATTTTAACATACAAGTTATGATCGGTGCTCAGATTTAAAATAAGATATTCTTCGTAACTTTTTACTACATTCTGCTACTTACATTCTGGAGTTACTTCCTATTAATGCTCTTTAATAGAAAAACCCTATTTCAACGGTTCCCAACCTGTGGTACTATGGACCCAACGGATTACTCCGTGGTAAACTGTGTATTTTTTCTCACAACGCTTCACCATTATATCATGTCTGCTCGTCACAGTTCAAGCTTTGTAAGTAATGACATTTTTTTAAACACATTTACAAGGACAGTAGTCAAAATTCAATACTACTTGTGTTCAACGACCCTAAAAACTCCATGATGCATATTTTCATGCTAAATTATTGGCAAATAAGAACATTACGTACAAATGTCTCACTAAATAATATTTCCTTCCTTAAACCCCTTTTAAATTTCATCTCCTTGGTGATTCGAGCTACCATTATCATCTACATCGACAGAAATTTGGCACAGCTCATTTTTTGTAGCTTTCTAAACCGATATGAAGGTGAACCGACGAATAAGTTTGATTGTGTATGAGAATCTTAAGTGTTTGTTGGTGCGGGGGGGGGGGAAGTAAGCACAAAAATTACAACTTCTTATTTTAAACATCGTATATCTTATAACAACCGTGAGATGCCATTTAGACATACATGAAGATGAGCAATGTGATAAAAATGGAGACAATAGGTTGGGGTACTTCTTTGTAAGAGTGCGCGATACGAAAAAGATAGGAAATCACTGCCCCGTACGAATGACTCTTAATATCCAACATTTTGTTGGATTTGATTGTGGAAACTGGAAACATTTGAATGGAATTTGATAATAAGCGTCCAGAAACCTGTTCGGTAGGTCTTCTGGTTGTTTCAATGAAATGTTTCTCATAGCGAAAGGTGTAAACGGGTCAAAAGCTAAGCAATACCCGTTGAGAAATTCCCGCGTTCCGCAAGGTTAATCAATTGTTGACCTCAGCAGCGCGACCGTATTAAGCGAGGACGTGGCAACGCCGCTGGCGCCACTGTTTCGTGACATACCCAAACTTCCGTGACGACTCTTCACTGCTATATCTCCATCGGAAACATAATTTTGTAACTCTTCTTTTCAAGAACCTATACAACATCGCTAAGCAAATAATGTAATCCTGGCCCGGGTTTTTCTCCGGTTTTCCTTCGGGTAGAGGCGGATTTTTTATACAGGTTCTCTAGGCTCTTACGTAGAAGTGGTTTCTATTGAAATAATAAATCTAGAAAACAGAGTTATTTTATAACTACAATTTACAAACAATATTTTCCGAATAATCTATGGTTTATAATAGTACTTACTTGTGAAATAAATTTTTGTACTTTATTAAATACAAATTATTCGGTATTCTTTTATATTACTACATGTACTGAACTACTTTTAATCTTCTTAGGAATGTGCTCAAATGTTAAATCCTCCTTAGCTTTAGGGTCCTTGATCGGAATTGATGAGGTGGTCCCTTGCTTGCTTCCGGAGAGTAAATTATAATAGATTGGCATTGTCCTCCACGTGGTCATACACTGTTTGTAACTGCTTCTTTGACAACAATTTTTTAAAATTATTATTATTATTATTATTATTATTATTATATTTGTTAATATGAAACGTTTGTAACATTTCATATCTTTCTCAGCGATCTATACATTCTTTACGAAAATTAGTTCTCAATTTTGAAACCATGTTTTTTGTATCGTTATAATGTTTCTTCTAAAATATCAACAGATTTTTATCCACGAAAAGTATTACTTTCTCTCATAAAAAATTTATTTTCAAAAGAAGTATTCAGCTCAGCCATTCATTTTGAATGCACCAATATCCTTTATAATCTTATTTGGTGTTGTGTTAGTGCAAATACTGTTGCCATTCAATATTCCATGAGAATCGTGCATAGATCGCTCCAGATTTCCGCGGAGAGGTGCTCGTTGAATCGGTCTCCGTATACTGCAACGCGCTTCGTGACTTCTGCTCACGGAACGGAGCGCGTGGTGACGGCGAGCGGGAAGCGATCACAGCGCAGCGAGTTTAAGTTTCAAGTTAAACAGACCCAAGGACGGCCAGTGGCCGAGCAACTTCTCAGAAGAGAGCTCCTCTCTTGCTTGAAGAGTCTTTTGGAACAATAGTGTATTGGTCAGCTTATTTCACCCTATCTAGGACTCCGAAATTCTCTCCTTCTTCGAGCGGTTTGAAATGAGTGATATTGTTGGCGTGATCATAATAAAATTAATTATTGCAATTGCTAAGTTATAATAAAGTAATCCTTTATTGGTTCCGGTAAGTGGTTTGTAATACTGAAATTTCGAACGCTACATTTCGTTAGAAATATCCGTTTTGGGTGTCCGTTATGTAGTAAAAGTGGTTTTCAGAATTCCACCCCTTCGTTTGTCTGCGCAGTGATACGGATTTGAGCACTATAAGAATGGGTATTCTCATACCGCCATTTTGTCTCCATGAAAACGCATCGACAACAACAATTTTGCAGGACCCACAGTCCCTTATTAACATTGACTCCACGTTTCTCTGGAGTCGGGGTAATTGTAAACATAGTTATTTACTATTAGTTTCGCGACGTTTTGTCGTATAACGGATGTGTTTCTGAATTAACTTGCATTTAATCAAGTTTAGTTCGTTTCAATTTTATTACCTTCATTTTTTCTTAGGTTTCTTACGGTAGGTAGGCAGGTAGTGGGTGGGATTTGTTTTTAAGTGGTTATGCCTACCTAAAGGAAGGTACTATAGATGATCTATCTCCGACGAAACAGAAGCGGATAGACAAGAAGGGTGGAGGATTCCTATAAATATTTTCAAAAATGAGAGATAATCTTCCAGAGGATGTAACATACTTAGAGCGAACCCCAAGAGGCGTTGTACTGGGTAATTTCTTATCCGTGGACATAGAGGGGGAAAAAGTGTAAAAATCTCATTTCAGGATTTTGTAGTGTCAATAAGTTTTGAGAGATGAATTGGAAGAAGCAAAAGAATTGAACCCAATCACTAAATTCGTTCTAGCTGATGACAAATGTTCTGTGAAAAGAATCAGTCTCAAAGCAATCATACCTTCTCCAATTATTGAAAAAGAAAGATACTAAAATCTTTCTAACGCTTTCTTGCAAAGTAAACGTTCGTGGGATGTTTTGGTTTTAACTCTCATTGTTCTAATACGTTTTGGTTTGATAATTTTTGTATATGAAGTTCAATATGATTACTATGATTCGGATGATTGATGCAGTATTATGCGGTAAAATAACAACGAAATGAATAAAAGTTAAAATAAATGAGTCATTTCTGATTTCTAGAACGTTGTGATGATCAATGAAACTATCAGTCAGTGTCTTATGGCATTTGTAACAAAATACACGAGTAAAATGGGGATATTGGATAAATATAAGTATCAAATCGTAAATGTCACATTAGTGGGGTCAAGAAACAATTTAAAATTTCTTCAACTACCATGACATGTGCCTATACTGTCAATCGCTACACAATTTATGTTAGGAGAAAATTTTTTGTTTACAATTACACCGTTGTCTAGGAAGTAATTGTAAACAAACGAATAAGTGTGGGAAGTTTCATACTTAGAATCTTCGTTACAAGAGATTTATGAAGTAGGAGAGTGACCAGTATTATTAGTGTATTTAAAAGAATATGTTCACGAATTAAGACACAGAAATTGAGACGTGGACGAGAAACATGCAGTACTTGTTTACATTTACCCCGCCTAACACTCCTTCATATAGAGATCAAAATACATTTTTGAAAATTTCCAAATACAAAAAAAGGCTCCACTATTGTTTTCCAATTTTGCGTAACAAGTAGGAATTAACATGCTTTACACCCGCAAAGGTGGTATTTTGCTTAAAAGTGTGGTGAAAATATTATGAAATCAGTTGCACTACCACGTGAGGTTAGTTTCAAGGGTCCTGGAAACAATTTATCAATGTAATATGTACTATTGGTAAAACGAGCGGGAAACCGAAATCAGTGGTATGAGAATGTTAAAAAAGATAAGAGAACCGATAACTGATACTTGATACGAAATTGCGTCAATTTTATGACATATTCGACTCTTTTTTTTTTCTTCAATGTCAACAAAGAAATCACTTCTTTATTATGAAGACTTAGAAGCGTAAAAAACTTTAGTACCCATTATGATTAGATGCTTGAGATTAACATTAAATGATTAAGCATTAATAAGCTACTAACTAACGTTAGTGTACGATAAAATGCAATGAGTATAATTACTGACCAATGATCTTCCTGCTCTCGGTCATGAATACTGAATGATGTAATGCATGCTTTGAACAATGTAATATTTACCCGGGAAGTGTGTCTACCTTGAGAGAGGATCTTTGGAGAGATTAATTCCTGGTATTTACGGTATCACTATTAAGTTTGATAATTCAAACTTAATATTTATACCGAAAATACCAGGAATTCGTTCAACCGACATTGACGAGATCTCGAACGCGCTGGATTAAAACATTAATGTAGCATGATACCGAAAATCAATTATTGCTGTAAATAAAGTATTAATGACAAAACGTATCTACCAAAATATTTAAGAGCTGTTTCGGATACATTAAAACTTAGACATATTCATTTGCAAGCAATAACTCTTTGTTGAAATTTTAAAACCTTTACTTGCTTGTACGATTCTCAACAATAATTTAGAATAATGCAGTAAATATTTTGCTTCATTATCAGTTTACAACATGTGTGTTAACACGTTCCTTCGTTTTCAGTCCTTTTCTTTCCATGTGAGTTCTGTACATGCTCATGAGGCACCCTTTACTCAGTTTTCGGGATAAAACACAAAGAATCATATTTTCAAATTATTTCCAGAATCATGATTTCAGCACATCTGTATCGGCAGTTCTGAATTTTTGTCGCATACAAATCTCAATGGTATATCGAAATAATACAAGAACATGACGACGAACAGACAGCGGCATTCCTAGAGGAAATGCGTTAGTGGGAAGCTATGGGAGGGCGATTGTGTGAGCAAACAGATCTGAGTTGAATCCAGTGTCTTCGTAATTCAACATTGGATCTGAAAAGAGTCTTGCCACGCACCAGTGAACGCTGGCTCGCTGATGAGAATAGACAGCAACCGTCGATGACCAAATCGAGTTCCGTTACTAGCAGAAGACGCGCGGTTCATCTAGATCTGAGATCAGCAGCGAAGAATAGAAGTGGGTCGGACGTTCAAATGCGTTCAAATAACATTTAGAGGTAAACAGGGTGAGACCATTATGATCCATAGTGGTATCTGTCAGTCGATGCGAACAAAGGTTTTACATGGGAAGCGCTGGTATGGATATGCTGGAATTGGATGCCATAGCGTACGTCAACATCTATGCTGATCCAGACCATCTATTTCTTCCGGATTATTATTACTTTCATTATAATAACCAATGAGCTAGAGTTTAATCAAGTAGAACATGAATTGAACAAACTGTACCTAATTGTCATTCTGCTATGAACAGAAATTATCTCAATTTAAAGGACAATGCAATCTATTAAGAACATGTTAAATGTAAATAATGGATTCCACACATTTCAAAATGGGATAACATGTATATTTTCCATTTATGGTGACAAATACGTACGTTTTTATTACTATTATTTTCATAATTAATCCAATTCTTGTGTTTTATGCCTCCCATATTTAACAATTTTATTATCCGCATTACTAAAATGTTCCATTCATTTTTTCAAGGAATTGAAAACATGTAATTTGGGAAACTTTACATAGAAACCATTATCTGCTTACGTCAGCCTGCTTTCGCATGACGGCTTTTTACTGAATTATTGAAATTACGAGATTGTATGCCTTTCAGGAGTTGAAGTTAAGTGACTCTTATCGTGTATATTACAAAACCTTCACTGTTATTTGCAATAATTCTCTACGTCTGAATACTTCTTATAGACTTACCAATACTTTTGTCGAATTTCATTTATGTGAGAGAGGAGAGTTCACATTCGTTCTTTGTCGTTCAAACACTCATGTTGTGTCCGTTGTCTGTTATTGTTAATCTTAAACATTCGTACATAATATCTCTCCAACACAATCACTGATATATCACATATCACTATTAGTATAAGATGGCCCTATAGACTTTGCGTAGCCAGTAAATGATTTTATTTTAAATGATTTTAATTGAAGTTTTTACGAACTCTTTGCATGAACGCTGCTAATTTCTCTTGTATTTTGAAATCCCGTTCGGTGAGGAATTCCAAGATGTTAATCATGCAACACGAGAAAACGAAATGAGTCACAATAAATTTGCATTTCGTCGGTGCTATTTACTGTACATCCAACATGGTAAATGTATGCACTATGTTATTGTTGTTATTATTATTTTCTTGTACTATTGTATTTTCTCTGTTCAAACAGTTAGTTGGGGCAGGGTTATATGCCAAGCCGGAAGTAAAATTTTGTCTCCGTCGAGACTTAAGAAATTTCCTTGTTCGGTGGCATGTTTGTGGTACAACAGATTTGTGCATTTCAGGTAGTACATTGCTAGTTAATGAATATCTTGTAAATGCCCTTTTATGTTTTGCATATGACCCCAGTTGCAGAAGTTATAAGGGGAATAATTACTACTTCATTAAGTTTCCAGATCTTTTGAATTTGCCTTCAGTGCTTGATATTTTTGAATTCTTGTTTGTTCTGTCTTTTTCTAATTTTTTAGTGGAATAAACATCTACACCGATGATAAATGTTTTTCTTTTAGATTTGGTCTACCAATATTACGTGTGGTGTGTTATGATCTACTGTCTTATCTGTAATGATTTGCTTTCCCAGTTGTGTGGAGTTTCTATTTTCCAGGGCAGGTGGTGGATCGAATTTATATTAGGGGAAACTGTTTCAACCCAGTTAAAGTTTTTAACTAGGTGTTGGTGAATTATTTTGACCACTTGATGGTCTCTGTGTAGTCCAAAGGGGCGGGTGCTTAGCAACCCGAAATAATGAATTCTTTCATTGCAGATGTGGCATGCTCTAGACGTCGTCATTCTCATTGCTGAGTTTCTTTTCTGTAATGTCTAGGTGGGATTTCTTGATCCTGAATAGCGCATATGAACCCTCCAGTCATGGAGTTCGTCAAGTTTGTCATAAAATTGATTCTTCCTAGACAACAATTGGCATACAGCAGAAAATTTGGGTATTGTCCATACAAGGGTTTAGCAAGGCATATTGCACCAAGGGATTTGATTTCATTTATAGGTAGTTCAAAAATTCTTGATAACTGAAGTCTTTAAACGAACAAGTAACTGGTGAAGAGGACTGTGACTACTCTTAAAGTAATATTTTTAAATCTGCGAATGACAAAGAGTTCCTAACTCTAATAATCCCCTTCCCCTTCTGACCTCGGTAGGTAAAGACGGTCAACACATTCTTTGGCATGATGCTTTCTAAATATTGTCATCAGAGTGCGCGTTTTTCTGTTTATGTTGTTCATATCTGTGTTGGACCAATTAAATCATGTACGCAATAATAATAATAATAATAATAATATAAATATTATTATTGTTATTAACATTCGAGACTCACTGGCGTACGGCGCGAACTATCATCCTTTGTCCCAATGCAACTCTTAACTTTACGAGACACGTTTCCTCTGAGTCAGAGAATGGATTTGCTCGTTTATTGGTAACATGAGAACCTGTTTGCACGGATCAAGTTGCCTTTTTCCTTGCTGTGCTGCTTAACAATTGTTGATCTTACAGCGAAGCCGTGACTGCGCCAAAACGTTGACCGCAGTTAATGATGCCACATTTGCTCTAAGCATGGTTTTGTATCGAAGACTTTCTTATTCCTAACTTTTCAACTTTTGCAGAGTCAACCAATTTGAAAATTAATTTAGGGGCCGTCCATAAATTACGTAACGCATCCAAGGGAAGGGAAGGGAATGCAATATCGATACACTGCTTTATGGCGCGGCACGAGGATGTTAACGTTCTTGTTATTTAACGCTTATTTTTATTGGATACAAGCAGAAATACCGCGGCTGCCCGGAATTTGAAAATAAATTTAAAATGATCATGACTGGACATTGTGTAAATGTGTTATACAATTCCCAAACAAAACATTTAAAAAAATATTTTTTTTGCGTTGTAAACCAAATATACAAAACATACATCAACTTTCAAAGAAAGATTAGTTCTATGAATTTATATATATGTTACCCTACAGAGGGCATTAAAACACCTGTCAACAGGTCTGGGATTTTTAAGCTTGTTTTGCTCGGTGTTGCCCGGGATTCTTATACAATATTCTTAATTCATATTTTAATTTCCATATTTCTCTACTTTCGTGATATTAAATTTTTACTTTAGTCGATTCCAATACCACTAAGAAAACTCAAGAAAGTGCATATAGTTTTTAGTATTTTATCTAATATGTACGTAATTACGATTAATTTAAAAATCCACCTAGAAGGAAAATACTCTTAACACAGATATAAAGAAAGCTGATAGTTAATACCTCTGTATTCTTTGTTTTTCATTTCACTTTTAGGCTATGTACTCGAAAACAATGTTGTTCGCAGCCTTTATATAATTTTGCTTCTACGACTAGGTCCCGTAGATTATACATTTGGAGGATTGTCCACCTTACGTAACGCAATCGAACTCTGGAGGACACATTAGTAAGCTTCATGGTCGACAGTCATGCGTGTGAAGATCCATATTTACTGATTACCAGTAAATTTTAATTGTTTTTTTCTGCTCTTGTAATTCATTAATATTAATAATACTTTGCGTTTTAATTACAATAATCCTTAATGAGTGTCTTTTAAAATTTCAAGTAGTTCCATTGATTACATTTTTCCGATTTCCATGCAACAGACATTCCAAATAATTCACTTTTATTCGTATGGATGCTTTAAAAAAACGCCCTTAACCTTAACGTCTGACACTGCAATCCATGTACACTCCGCTCAGCAAGAGAACAGAACAAAAATGAACGAACAAGTAACTTTATGAATCAGAATTATCCCGAAAAACAACTATTCTTAGCGATTGGGGCAAGGTAAGGCTAGCGTTACGTTGTAATTAGCTGAGGGTGGGCTGGATGTATCTTTACGGGTGCGTTATAACAGTGAATGGGGGTGTTAAAAATGATCATTTTTACGGTACGTAATTTATGGATAATCCCATAGGGTTGGGTCTTATGCGCAGGGAAGCGGTGAAATGTCAGTGTTCCATGACTATCGATCGTTAGTTTCTGTGTGCCCTGCCCAGAAGCTGAAAACTAGTGCCAGAGTCAATAAATGGACGAATCAATTAAAGAACGTGGGGAGTGTCAACTCCAAGCACACCGTTTTACCAGTCACAGCCAATTTTAATTGGATTATCCGAGGTTCGAACTACTCTCTGTAGAAAGGTAGGCGCATAAAAAAATCTGTCATTTTCTTGCATTTTTTTCCCTTGCGATGATCAAAGACTTTGGTGGAGTGTTCTTTAGTTCCCTGTAGATAAAATGAAAGGTTGAAGTGTTGTTTTTATTTCAATTGAATTTATATCCCTAGCCAAAAATTGAAAATTCTTATAGTTCCTTCAATATTTAGAAAATTATAAAATATTGATTATTACGAATTTAATCATTGTTATAGTTCTATGTATTTATCTATTTAATGTGATATAAGTTGAATGAGTTCATATGTAAGAGGAAGTAAAACACTTATGACTATTTATTTATTTATTTATTTCATGTCTCATTTTATGTGATATAACTTTTGCGGAAAAAACATTTATATTCGATGGCACAAAAATGCACTCAAACACTAATGCCGTACTTCCTCTACAACGTAACCTCGTCGATAGGGTGTTAAGATATTCATGTACGATACTTCTATACGTAATGCGGCATTTTATATATGTGGAGCGTGGGCCTATCAAGGACCCATACCTAAAAATCGAGCATTACCTGTACTGACTGCTACACCGGCTACGTTAGTAATTTACCACCACAACGAACACTCATAATGACATATTTATACTATTGTAAAAGAATGACTTACAAAATCCAATTTGACTTATTTGTGAAATCAGTACGCGCGATGGAGTAATTATTACTCGTATAACCGTGTGCCCATTGATATTCTGTTACTTCCTGTGCCTTACCCACCACAATATTAATACTCACTCTCTTTTTTTTAAAGAGGACAATTCCACTCAATGATCGATTGTCTCCAAAAGCGGTTTGTTTATTTAACAAAATTTAAGTCTAAAAGTAAGTACTCACCCGAATCAGCATTTATTAGTTGTTGTTATCAAGAAAGGATCTGCAATTATGTACTGCCATGTTCCTTTTTTCAATTTTTAAAAAAGTGTTTCCCAATATTTCTTTTGTTGCATTTCAAAGGAGAATTTCTTTTCAAAATTATTTTTAAATACATTGATATCATTTGAGAATTTTGCGAGGAATTCAAATAGGCATTCAACGTTTTGTTCGACATTTTCCCTAGAAATTCGAACATTGAATCCAATTTTCCTTTTTTTTCTTTTTCTTTTCGATTCGACAATCTTAAAAATTGAATCCCTTTTCTTTTCTTTTTTCAGCTAAAAATTGTCTTTTTTACTTCCACTCTTCAGGAAAGTATTGATTTCTTTGAGTAACGACGTTTTTTATTGGTCGAAAATTCAATGAAACTTAGAATACGAGATTTAATTTTGATTTTTGTTATTTTCTGTCAGATGAAATCTGCAACCAAATAATTACGGACGGATTCAGATTCTCTAGTTTGATGTAAGAAAACTGTTCCATGTAACAATTTATCTAAACTATTGCCCTCCTATAGAAAAATGACCTTAGGGCCACGAGTGTAGTCCACGTGAACAGTCACGTAATTTCCTTTCAGGTGTCTACTGAAATGCTAATCTATTTGCATGGAGTCATAAGCTCGTGAAATAATGCGTAAATACTCACACGACGTGGAATTTACCCGTATAGCATACGTACATTGTTACACCATTTATTAAAAAATTTGCTCAAAAAGTTATGACAATATTGGTGCAGAATTTACCTACGCAATGTTCTCGGATCGATACCCAGTGGTAGCTTTCTTACGAAAACGCAATTTAAAACAGATGTCACTACTACGCTGTAACAACTTCCATATTACGTAAAAGATAAATACAAAATTGTCGTATTCCATAAACCAGTTCGATTTATGAACATGAATTACGAACGTCAACTTAAAATAGTTATATCCTAGTAACACCGGTATTATTAATTTGTTATTTATACTAGAGCATAAACGCAAGCACACACAAGTCTCACCTCGCGGCTTGGAGAAATGATCTCCCGCGGCCAGTTAGTTCTTAGCTATCATCCCTTCCTCTCGAACATGACCCGAGAAGTTCTAAGGGCCACATATTGAGTTACTTCCATGTAAGGTATGATTTGGACTTTCCTTCTTATAGTTACTGATTCTTCGTTCCTTATCCTAATGTTGCTTCTTGGCACATGTCGAATGTTCACTGATAACAGTTCATTTCATACTTCGTCGTGTTAATGTATTTTTTTTGTTAGTCCATAAATGAATCTTTGAGGTTTGAATTTTCCTACGTATTAGTTTCTGTTGCTAAGCGTTTTTACATCGAGAGCAGGGTTTAACAAAATGGAGTCATTCTCTTTTTCGTGATAAATTTATTTATATTCCAATACTTTATTTGTGATACATTATTATCTTCACAACTACCACCTCTACCTCGAAAAATGTTTTTGAAATGAATTCGATACATCACGGTCGCGACAGAGTGACGCCGTGCTTCGTTGTCTCTGAAACTCAGAGAGGCACGTGCATTGCATGCAGAGATACGGGAGACTGCTCACGGACACACGACCAATAGATGACTCATACTGGCTATTCGTCATCTTTGAAACTCTTTACAGAGCTCCACTGACAATTGACTGACGATGAGAAGAGTTCAACCGATTGCAGTGTTTTTCGAAGGCGCGTTCGAAGTTCTGTTCCCCTTTAAACATTCCTGGGATTCAGTCTTTTGTTAGGAAAACACGAAATGATTCACATCATTCTGTGAACAACTAATCATTCATGCTGTATGTCTAAGGTTTCCTCATATTTTATGGCCATAAATATTACATAAAATTTGTAATAGAGTCAATTGTTTTTCCTTGTTTTGTGGACATAAAGAAACAGATAGCGATATCACAAATATTTTACAAATCGACGAAGTTATTTTAAATTCTCATTCTCATAAACTTTACTATATTTGCCCATTTATATATTAGTTGATGAGATTCAAAACTCTGAAAACTTATTTATCTCAGACATCATAATCATTATCGTTTTATACATTAATTCCATTTCTTCATTGAATGAATACAAAATCCGTGATGTATTTTGGCAAAATTTTACAATTGGATTTTTGCGCGTTTATTGGTCAGTAGTCGATATGTTCAAAGCATTTTCCCCCTCTTCTTTGGAGAAGCGATTGTAATCCAAAGAAATGAAATACGCAGACTGCAGTTCGAAATCAAAAATCGAAACACCGTCGCAGCTGTTCCAAAAGAAAAGAGAAATTTTTCGAACCGCATGCCGAACATACGGTGATTTACAAACCGGAATTCAATACTTGTACTTCGATGATACATTCATAGTGTCACTTGCTTGTTGCACATCTTCTTTCGTTGTGTCTTGTGGATATCGGATTCTCCAACTACTTGGCTGCATTCCCATGTAAATACCTGAATAGTGTTGTGCGACTTGGCATTAATGCCAAAATGCCACAATGATGCGAGAAATGTTGACTAGCGGTCAAGGACACATGTTTATCGAGGCAACGACCTTGGAAGGACGGTTTTTATTATTTGCAATGTCATCTATTAAAATACATCTGAATGACATCTATTAAAGGATAAAGATCTGTCAATCTATTAAAATATTCAATAATAATCAAAATAATTGTTACAATTATTTGGATATTCAGATAAGGTAAAAAATCTAATTACGAAGTTTTTCTTTTATCTTATGATTTTCTTATAATTATGTTCGTATTATTGATTTATGCCAATGAGTCTGTATCTTCACAAATAGAATTTCTAAAACAAAATGATTCTGTAAAATTTCTCATGTTTTCATCTCATGAAGAAATTGTTACAAAGTACAAGAACTCGGGAATGATTATGAATGTTTTCTCGCCATCAACAAGAGACACACATTGAAAAAGAAAGTAAAAATATTCAATAATATAGTTATTTTATTTTAAATTTCAGGTTAAGTAATTAAATCAAGATAAATGTTCATTGAAATAAAGATTAAGCTTAATTATATAAATGGTTTTTATTTTTTGACTTACTAATTATTCGTCATAATTCATATTCTTTGCCATAATAAACACTCTTCGTTAAATTTGTATAATTCTATAGTTTTATATTTTTTTCTCTTAAGATAATTCTAAAATGAAACTGTTAGTCAATCTGAAAATAATTTCAGGTGACTGTCTATTAATAAAATGTATTTACCCTGCATAGACTAGCGATTTCAATGGAAATATGATTTTTCAATAATTCGAGTATATTATATTTCAGTAAATGATGTTCTTCCTTACTCTAGTAAAAAGATTTGATACTTTTTAACTTTGGTACCAAAATTTGTAATAAATCAGAAAATTTTACTACAATTATCGTCCATTACTTTGTATATGCCACCTGACGACGACTTCAACAGAAAGTCGAAACGTTGTGAGCTTTAAATCACAAAATATATATTGTTCGTCCGTTAAAGGTCGTAAGTCTTTAATTATTTATGAATTAGAGAAGTTCTTTTATTAGCTCTGCGATCTCTTCATCAATCGTCGAGAGTAATTATTGCACTCAATTTCATTTATTTATTTAAGTTTATTTCTCGTATCTCATTCTTATTGTAAGTACAGAACTGTCTGTTCAAATTCTGTTGCAATAAAAATGCTTATATAAATCCAAAGGTGAAATATTTTAAAGTATGAAAAATTTGGATTTTGAGCTTCTTATTTCTGATTGCCCTGTCTTCAGAGATTTTTATTTCCTCTTGTGAACCTCCTGTTCCAAACGGAGTCATTCCAGAAATGGGGTGCTGTGTGCAAATCTGTGCAAACAACGCAAATTCAATGCAACGCTCACGTTCCTTCAAAACATCTCCAAATGAGGCACCGGCTGACCATCCAACGGCGTATTCTGTAAATTCTTATTATTCAAACACTTCATGTGTAATGCATTCCTACCAGACGGCAACTTGCTTTCAAAAGAGCAAAATGCATTTCCTTGTAAAATATCAAAGGTATCTGTAGAAGTGTTTGTAAGCGCGGAAGTGAAATACGTTGTCTTCATGATTCGTATTCATCAATGGAAATTTCTTACTCATAACATAATACCACGTTATGCCATTTTTGAGACACTTGGGAAATGTGCGTTGGTGACGCATTCTTTCTTGCTGAACGCTTGAACAGTTCATTATAGATAGTGTGTTTGTGATATTTGTTTTCTTCTTCTCGTTTCTATGGGACGGTCACCCATGTGAAAAAATATTTTATGGATTCATGTAAAATAACGCCCTCTTATCTCTATCATTCCACTCGATGAAAGAATAAACTCGATAAATCGTACAGAAGTATGAACTCTTTATTTCAGCTCAAAGGGGAGTTAATTATACAATTCTTACGAGAAGGTCTAATGAGATCCGTACATTATGGAAATGCTACTCAACATTCGCGTAACGCAACAGTACAGAAACCAAATAATGAAAAAGCATTTATCAAATATTGTACTCTTACAACAAAACCGTCCAAGGTGTTGAACGTTGGAATTTTGAAATGTTTCTTTCGTTTAAAAATGGAATTTACTTCCACAACATTTTGACGATCTGCAATTTCTTTGGAGTTCTCAATTTAATTGGAGGACTAATTATTAATCTTGATTATTTGGTCTATCGGAAATATTTTCAATTGCTTTGCATTAAACCTGTTATAGTTAAGTTATGAAGAGAAACCTTTTTTGAAAAGGAGTTAAAATGACATTTCATTCTTTTTTTGTTGTATGAGGTGTGACGACACAGGAAATTATTCCTATGTTTGAATTATCAGTAATGAAATGTTCGACTTATTAGGGGAGATACATCATATTCGGAAATGGGAAGTGTGTGTTCTATTTCATCAAAATTGTGTGAAAACGTTTTTGTTTTTTTTGTGTGTGGATCTGTTTACGTGAACATTAGAATGGAGGGCAGGAAAGCGTGTGCTTCATTGGGGGGAGGGTTGCCAAACGAAACTACCGGAACAAACGCGATTTCACTTTCGCTGGAGATTCGTTGCGTTGTGTTGTATTCTTCCTTTGATATGAAGACGAATCCTAACTGACGATCTGTCAGGTTGCACTGTTACACGTGTTCGGGAACTAGGTCATGGCAGAAACTGTTTTTGCAAGAGTAGAATTTTCCTATAATCCTTCGTTTCCTTAATACTTAGAATGTTGAAATATTAATAACTTTTGTGAACCTATTAATATTAAGACAGTGAAATAGTTTTAAATTTTATTTTCGGGTACAGTCCTGTCGAACGTATAGTTTTCTGACCGACACGTGACGCATGAGAAATCTTGTACTCATTTAATCATCGACACCAGAGCCAAACTGTCTCACCTTTGCGACAGCGTATATTCTACGATGCATGTGTCTTTTCTCATTATGGTAGCAAAAATAAATATATACCGAAGAAAATCTCTCATCAATCGGTCCTTACTTAGTATTGCAAATAATTAAATAGTGAAACTTTTTTTTGTGTGTCTGATGTTTTTCTTGTATAGTAGATATTACGAGAAATTGTATTAATACGATGGATTATGAGAAGAATTTAAGTCATTTACATAAAGTTGTGCTGAAAAATACTTTTCTTGTAATACAATCACTCAAGGGCACTCGGTTTTAATTTTAGGGCATTCATATTTTGACGTATAAGGACGAAAAAGGTTTTGAAAACTTTTCATTTTCCGACGAGTTAACACCATTAGAAAATAGTGAGAAGCAGGAATAGTAAACTAATACTTCACCTAGTATTGCCGTGGGCACCTTCGAGATTTACTATTGAATTAAATAAAGTGATTTTGGTAAACTTTTTAAAACAAGAACTCAAGAAGAACTACAAATGGACCGATATTATCGCCGCACTGAAATATTTAGTTTGCTCATCACCATACCATTTTGAAATTAATTAGTCTTCTATGTTTAGCTTTCAAGAGATAATATGAGGTTTTTTTGTTCGTTGATTTTGAAATGGTTTACCTAAATAATTAGAATAATTTATGAATTAGGACGACTTAGCAGTTAGAACGAGAATTCCAATGTGTTTTTCTCTTAATCTCATTATTTATATTCTTTCTAGTATTACTGTAATATTTACAATAACAATATTCATAAGTAAATGTGTTTAGGGCATGAGAAAGTTTGAAAATTGACTATTACAGTTGTAAAACACCTGAGATTTGAATGCAGGAATCGGGTGGGGTACTCCACTTCAAACGTTGGTGAAGTCAACCCTAAGAGCATGAAAGTTAATTATTTTTTTCGGGCGAAAGGAAGCATTTATTAATTTAAAACTATCATTATTACATTTATTTGTAAGTACAACAAAACAGCAACTCGAATCCCCACATGAAAGTATAACTCTGGCAGTAGCCTCGGAGAAGGAACGCGGTAGACTGAGAAAAAGCACTAAGTAAATAAATAAATCCCCAGATCACATGGAATATGTCGTCGGTTTAAGTAGTTTGAATGTTAAAAAGAATTCTTATATTTACGTAATGTCGTCTGATAATATGAGGATGAAAGGAATGAAAGGAAGTGAAATTGACGAGATCCGTCAAATACTTATCATCTGCGATTTCATATTGCATTGTGAACATACTTCCGCATGTACGTTTGAACCATTGCTAAAGCGTAGCGGAAGGTTTGGCTCCAGTCGCTTTTCCTGCTCTGTGGGAAGTATATAATTTCCTTCCCTTTGTTACATCGCGATAAGGAAACTAAGAATGTTGCAAATGTCAGAGATATTTTATTACTTGGTACAGTTCACAAAATACGTTTCAGGCGACTTGCGAATAGCATGAAACTTAACTATCCAATCTTCAAACACACGCATTCGAATGTACCGTTGCAAAAACATTTCTTTGCCCCACAGTGGTCACATCTTTTGCATCGGGATGGTGAGTTGTAAAGAGATGAGTTTTGTAATGACGCTCTATTAAGCAAGGTTTTTAAAGTGTAAATGAAGCAAAGAAACTGCTCTAGAAACATTTGTCATAATGAACAATTCGTGGTATGCGAAAAGAAAATTTATGTCGACGAAATTGTTGTTTAAAATGAAAATGCAGTATAAAATAAATAAATGAATAATTATAGTTAAACCTGTGGTTATAATATTCCCGTTATCTCTATTACGTACACTATTTCACCTATTCACAGATTAGCACAATACTAAACGTAACATGACTCCATCGAGTATTTTTTTATTGTTGTATTTGTAAATGGTAAATGTAGCGTGCAATTGAAGCTTATCAACATGGAGCGATAGGAGTTAGGAGGTGGGTGGTAGGCCTTTGTTAGTAGGTGGACCGGTTAGCTGGGATTACCAACAACTTGGCCCACGTGAAGGGGTTAGTGGTAGGAGTAGTTAGTAATAGTTATTGATACTAAGAGGAGCTGGATAGAGAAAGGAAGGTTTGCTTTTCAGTAGTCACAGCTATATGAACTGTGACATTAATGTGAAAAGCTACAAATTTTCTAGTCGCATCAGGAATCGAATCCGGGTTGACTTGGTGATGAGCGACAACAGTATCACCTGTACCACCGCTGGGGCCTCGAGTATTTTGAACCATAGCACTAATACAATTGTGACATTCTAAGGAGAAAGAGTTTGGAACCGGCACTTACTACTCGGTGGAAAAAGATACACAAAAATCATCTCTTCCGTGCCCATAGGCAGCTCCAGACATTCGTCATTCGTCGTATCCCGAGCGACCGCTCGCCAAATACCGAACAGTGTGGATGGGTTGCTGACTCTTGGACGCATCACGAGTACCTGTGTTGGCCCTACCCACAGCGTGTCGGTCTTTTGGGCACACCAAAGGAAGCCGAGCAATGGCGAGCATTGACGAGTGATGCTCGCTATTCGGGATTCGCCCTATGACGAATGTCTGGAGCCTCCTTAAGGGTCTGTGGAACATACTCATGAACAACGATGGTCACGTATTCCGTAAATGTGCATCTGTTTCTTTCTGGTACGTCGCGATAGAAATGTTTGGGAAGTTAGCGAGAACGGCTCGAGGTAAACAATAATGTTTACGAATTGATAATTCAATGCAACTGAGTTAACACTCATGACCTGAATAGTCCTACACACTTGACTAAGTAAACATAACATACTTTACAGTTTTTATCATTAAAATTGTTTACGACAATTGAACCGTTTCTTTTCAATTCACGGAAGTAAGTTAATGAAGGTTTTACAAATTATTCGCGTTTTCCTTCGCGCAACAGAAGAAATTAAGGGAAAGAAAGCATTTACGTGAGTGTGGTGCCCACGAGATAGTGAAGTGAACACGTTAGAGAGTGAAACAAAGAAAGTGGCTCACACTAAACGAATTTGGGGGTGGGGGTGGGGAGGTGAATTGATTCTAATGTGTGGTTGCAAAGGAAAGAAAGTAAAATGGATACTTCGACAAGGAAAACGGTGAATAAAATAACATTTAAAGGAACATCTTTTAACATCTTCCAAACGAAGAGCATCTGATCGAAATATGTATCATAAATCTGATTAGTAAAAATATCTCACAAGCTCAGAAATTGTTGCAAATATTTGTTCAGTAGAACACCTCTAATCAGAGTCAATTGAGAGCGAACCCAGTCCGTATAATCAAATATTCGGATACTTGAATTTCGCCCAACAAAGGTTAATTTTAAGACAAAACAAATGTAATTTCCAGGAGAAAACAAACTAACTCGTAATATACTGCTAGAAAAAAATTAATGATAAAATAGGTGTATTGTGGTTGCAGTTTGCCCAGTATCGTAAAAAATAAGCTTAGTGTACACTAATTAAAAATACCACAATTTAATCTCCAAAGGACCCGGATAATTAGCGAACCGGNGTAAAAAATAAGCTTAGTGTACACTAATTAAAAATACCACAATTTAATCTCCAAAGGACCCGGATAATTAGCGAACCGGATGATGGAGTTTAAATAATTGGTATTCTACTGTTTTTATACACAAACCCCAAGTTGGAATATATACTAAAAGTCACGATACTTTGCCTAAAATTATCAATATGGCTGCCTTGCACAAATTGCCAAACTCTACGAAACAATCCCTTGAAACTCACTCGCGTGCAGGTAACGGTCCACAGTGTCATTCTCATCAGCTGGTAATGTGAGATTCAAGCGTCCCGCTACATCTTTCACTTACGAGGCAAACCGAAGTAATTCGGGAAAACCATATTCAATAGAATGGGCCCTATTAAAGAAGAAATAAGAAACCTTACTACTCAAAATCATATATCCTGAATTTACTCTCAAGTTTTACTGATAACTCACCGAAAATTTAAATAATTATGAATTAATTACTAACACAAATGTTTGGGAAAGAATGTGGGACAATTAATTTTTGATGGATTGAAAGTACAAAAAAATCTGAAATTAAAATAGTTCTGAACATTTATTACATAAACATGAGAGACAGTCATACAAATAGTACACAGTAGGACAATAAATTTATTTTACAAGCAGTCATTACAAACTGCGTTCGACAACATGGAAATTACTTTACTCTCCAGAAGCAAGGGAGGGACCATTACATCAATTATGAAAAATATATCGTGGAACATAAGAAAAAACTTTTATTTATTTTCTGTATATCTTGCACAATACTAAATAAAAATCATGAAAAATTAGTAATATCTATTTTTATTATTCTGATTCTCAATTTCTATGAAGAAGATATTACCCATGTATTGAAACTGTCAACTCCCATCACATTACAAACGATCAGGAAATGGTACGACTGTGGGAAGCTTCTCGATCCACCCCCCAGAGCCGTAAATGGAGTTCCACTGTACTTACTGATTTAGTATAATGAAGAAAATAATTTTTACTTCACAATTTGAGGCTCGTATATGTCAAGAAAAACCCAGAGTTATTTATGAATTTAATCAGTGTCACGGTACTTAAGTAAATTATTCTCACACCTTTCTTCCAATACAGTACAGTAATTTTTAGACTAACAAAATCGTAATCGAGGCACCATTATCTGCAAAGACAAATATTATTATTTTTTGCTTTGTACATGTTTAATCTTATAGATTTAACTGAAACATACCTTTTCTATTACAATTTATAAAACTCAAGTAAGCTTGACACCATGTTCTAAAAAAGACAAATAATGGTTTTTGAAATATTTATACAACGTCATATCACTTACAGAGTATAATTTTTTTAACATTCACTGTCCATAATTTCGATGCTTTCTTAGTCAACATCAGTTGATCAATGAGGTTCTGTTGAGTTAATAGACCTGTTTCAAATAACAATGGTAGATAAACAATGAATTCCAATCATCACATACTTTAAGCTTTTACTTTATGCCGACTCGTCGCCATTTTAACCTGACCGAAAGTTATCACATATCTTCTCGTGTAGGGTACACAAATATGTACGTAATGAACCTTAACACGTTGGTACGTGTGAAACCGGTAATAAAGCGCCCACAGCATTGTGTGCCGCCTGGTTCACTATCTCCTACATGGGGATGTGTCTCAGGTCTTTGGGGTTTAGGTCTGGGTGGAAAAGGTGTACAGTTGTGGAAGGCGAACGGGTGGTGTAGTGGTTAACACACCTGCGATCAAAGCGGGAGTCCATTTTCACCTGACCGAAAGTTATAGCTGTATCCCTGTTGATTAGAATTTTTCATTTATGAACAAATTGCCAATCACAAATGCACACACCAGAAACTTGTTACATCAAATAAACCAAGCAAGAGTTAATATCATTCAGACAATATCAATATTTGCAATATACTCTTAATAGAATGCAATACTATTAATATGAAGAAAATATTTTATTACCTTCTCATGCTCTCACTATGTACTTTACAAATGACTCTCAATTCACTAACAAATGCTTCTGGATCGAAATGAATATATTTCTTATTTAACCAATCCTGCCAAAAAGATCAAACAAAAGAGAAATATCGTATCCTGTCTACGAAATAGTTAATGAAAAATAATGGATAATTATTATATTCGTACATGTAATTCATTCTTTCTCCATCTGGATGTAGGAGTTGAATCTGACAAACTGGAGTGATACGGAGCGTTGTCCATAACAATTAAACACGGTCTCATATTTCTAATAGCAGGAATAAACGCTTCCTTGACCTAATTTTCAAATTTCTCTTTATTCATTGCACCATGGTAGTATTGGTCAGTCTTCAATGTGGTATGAAAGATTAACTCCACATCTAAACAAAAAAGTTAGTACACTCTTTATAGAAAATAAGAATAATAACAGATTATTACACATCCATACATGGTACAAATCCATTCACACTGCCAGCGTGTAAAGTAACGACCGCCTTCGTCAGATCTACGAAGAATCCCTTTAGATGATGATGGGTCCATCCAAGTGTGACGTTTTCCTATTACATTACATAATTATACACAATGTGAAGAGACGTAAGAACAATCATAATAATGACTAAATTCTATGACATGAAATAAGTCTGGGGAAAACACAATAGAAATGATTTGCAAAATTATTTACATAAATAAGCAGTGACTGATCAAAGAATATGAAGATCTAATAACAGAAATGTTAGGAAATGTTTACAATTCACAAAAATTCATGTATCATCTAAAAATATAACTAATTTAGGAGACGCCCTATTCTTATTCTTCAAGTACTCTATCAAGAAAATGTGCCTCTTGGAAATAATAACATCAGTTTCCCTGAGATGAGAATAACCATCACCTTTTCCCCATTAAAAATATAAATCCTTCAAAACTCCTTTAAGAGAACTTTCAGATCCACGAAAACCAATAGTGTCGTCATTTCTAATTTCTTCATACAATTTCTTTACAGTTACATGGTGTCCTGCAAAATATAATTTACAAATACATAAAAGGTCAAATATAACGTATTGGTAACATCAAGATTTGAAAAATATTTGATGCCGTATTACCACAAATATTATTGCAATTCTGAGAATATAAGTTTTATTCGCCGCTTATTATTATTTACAGTCAGTATAAAACTTATAACTTTAACATGCAATAAATAGTAATTTCGAGATTCTAACCTTTTTGCAAATGCTGGTACACAATCCTGCCAATTGCTTCTCTCGCAAACCCATCAATACCAGCAATGGGTTTTGATCGCTTTCCATTCTTACTAGGTGTAACCATTATCTCGTTCCTTTCCCACTTGAGAATGTAGGTTTGGACAGTTCTCTGCGAGAGCTAAAACGTGAAATGTACATAAATCTGTCTCTATTGTCTCAAAAAATACACATGGTATGCACTTAAAACTTACAAACAAAGTTCTGGCAACTCTTCTAATTAAATCTGTCTTCGTCACACACACATCCTCTTCTTTTGCTTCCTTCCGGTAGCTGACAAATGCGTTGAAAATGCACTGTTGGATTCCCTTAGTACAAACCGTGATCTTCGATCCCTCATCAAGACTACCTTTAGTAGCCATCTATTAATTCAAGCTGAACTTAATTAATTAATAAAACCACCACATATTATTCCGAGCGATATAATAATAGAAATTCACCCTTTCAAGATAAAACGAGTTTGATGCCACTAATTCCAAACACCACTGAAAAAAGAATCACAAAAAATAATTAAGCTGTGTCTATGACAAAATGCTGAAATGCGTAGTCAAAGAATTAAAATAATATCCAAACAAATAATAATAGAAGTCACAAAAGCGACTATTTGCTGTAAAGAAATACACGTTAATAACACAACAAAAGGTTTGTTCCAGCAGCAAATTCCGAACAGTTGGGAATTCTCTCTGGATTTCCTCAGTGTGCATGCGCGGAATTCAGGACGGTTCCGAACCGTTCGGGATTGTTTGTTGCTTGAACGCCTTTTACGCGCCATAGTTTAAAGTTCGTCCGTTAGATGTCGCATGAACTTGACAGCTGATCCATCCCGCGAGGAAAAAATAAAACGATACAGCTGTCCCCTCAACATGGCGCGTTGATCAAAGGGCAACGGCGCTCTTTTTCAGGTTTTCCAAATAAAAACAACACAAAAATTATTTTAAATTTGAATTGTGTATATTTAAGAGTATTTAAAAAAGTTCTTGAGCAACGATTTTTTTATGTCCGTATCAATATATGTTGTGGAAAAATTATTTCTTTACTTTTAAAACCTATTTTTACCGTAACCACAGTTCCGAATTTAAAATTCCTACTGAAAGCCAGAACTCTCAGAACGGTTCCGAACGGTTCGGAATTCTTCGCTGGCGACTGTTGGAACAGCGAACTGGGACAAAAAGTTCGGAATTCGACTGCTGGAACAGCGCACAATTGGGTTTTCGCTTCTGCGCATGCGCGGGACAGTTCGGAACCGTTCGGAACCGTTCGGAACTATCCGGGATTGTTGCTGGAACAAACCTAAAGAAAGACACAAAGTCATATTCGTTCCACACGCTCGATGCAGAAAGAACAAAACAGCGCCACAAGAGCAAGTGAATTGACCGTTGTCCGAGATTGGCAATAGATTCAAATACGAATATCTTGCCAACCGAACGCGAGGTACCCTTGTCATTAATCTTATGGACGATGGCGAAGTAAAAGCGTTGGCTACATGGAGTACATGTTCTATACCAACACCAAGACAGTTAGGCTGACAATAGATAAATAAATATATAAATAATTTGCGGTCAAGTGAGCTGTTTACAAACTGCGTATGGCCACATTGAGGACTCTAAAGTAATTTACTGCAACTAATACACAATTAACTATTGAACACAGTGCATTCCCGTTCATGTATTTTTTTTCTGAAGTTGAATTTCACGAAGCAAAGTAAGGTGACTTTTACTATACAACGAACGAAAACAACTGAGTGTTTTTTCTCACAGGCGAGGAAATAATAGAACATCATTATAAATAATGAGCCGCGCGAACTAAAAGTAAACAAAGATAGAAAAAAGTACGTCGGACTACCAGTTATAACAAAGAAAATTACTACGAGACAGAACATTACTACACAGTACGCCGTGAATTCTTATGAGTATTATATTTTTCGGATGCTGTGTTTGGCGACAGGTAGCTGTATGTGGGCATACCAAAAGTACGTAGAATTTGCGATATGATTGTGATAATCCTAGAACTCCTCAACTACGGAAGTTGATTAGTGGAAGAGACAATTTATCCATGAAAAATACCGTGTTTTATGAACTATTTTGATAAGGTTGTTCTTTTTTTATATTATGATCTGTATAAAAACTCATAATTAGTATTTGTCCAGATTATTTAGTATTCTGTGCAATATCAGTGGAGGATCTAGACCGTTGTCAAGGGGGGTGGGGGGGGAGCTAACCGAGGAGGTATCTCTACAGCCTTTCTGTTTAAAAATCATGGTTTTACAACACAAATTTTATTAATATTATCATTAATTAAAATACATCAACCCATCAAATAGATAATCAACAATTAACAATACTAAATGGTAACCAAATTTATTAATTGTTTAAAATGGCTTTATTTGTGGAGAGTTCAGGTCCAAAGTGGTGGTGGTGGGGGGGGTGCTTTAACCTCTTTAATCTCCACCCCACGGATCCGCCACGGCACAATATGTATTATTGTTTCCTTGCAGTAAAAGTTTATTCATTAGTTCAGTCCAATTTACATATGTATCTTAAAGGAGAGAAACGCGATATTAGAAAACCTTGAAAATTACAGTGGAAACAATTATCTAATAGCATGTTAATTGAAATTATCCAATACCACAAAAAACATTTTTTTTTCGCGGTATCTCCAGTGACCAACATGTTCCTACGGTCAGTTGTCAGTTGTTCCCGATAACGGATACCAAGCATTTTTATTAGTATGAAACTCTTGACATTCGTGCTCCTGAACGATAACCGATGATTGGAACCAACGTACTCATAGGAGACAGATAAAATCGTATCTTCACCGTAATTGAGATCAAGCATTGAAAATAAAATATCAAGCAGACTTATACTAACTGATAAACAGAATGTTTAATTTAGTCTACTGTTAACGAAGAATAACAATATTACCGAACCGTGATGGCAGAAATGTAGTGTATCCTATACATTATAATATTAACTAAAGTAGTCAAAATGTTATGTTATTTTTCATTGACTGTGGACTAATTTTGACATATTGTTCGTCAGCATAATACTGTCTGAAATTTTCTTTTCAACTCTTTATCTCAATTACTGTGAAGGTACGGCTTCAAAATTATTTTATTTGACTACTATAAGTATTTTGATTCCAATCATCGGTCATGCTTTAGAGTGAATCCTAATTGCTGCCTGAAGAAAGACCTGAAAAAAGTATAGTTGAATTTATCTGATTACTATGAAAAATTAATAATAAAATACTGTTTACCTCAAATTTATCTGAGGACTCATCCTCGTCTACGTTTTACCTTTTTACCGTGAGTTTATCTTTTAGGTAAGTATCTGGTTAAATGTTTTTCTCTGCGTTCTATGTAGATCGGTGTATCGCTGCCAATATATACTCCAAATTAATTATGAAAAATAATCGTACTTAATGCTACATATCATATTCAGTAAAACGACCGCGATGATAAATCGATAATTCTACATTATAGTTACCTGAAATGTTTGTTGATTCGATTCACTCCACTATCCTTAGCTGGAGTGGCCATGAAGTTGCTTGAAACAGCGGGTCAGCGGGACTAGTAGACGGCGGCTGTGCATTCCAGACCCATGTAATTGCGCTTTCCTCCTCAGGGCGGGCTTTAGCCCGTTAGACGGTGCAGTGAGCCAGTGCCTCCCGAGATGGCACCACTGTCAGCGTCATGTACACCGCTACTTCGAAACGGGATTCATGTTTGTAAACAGAAGCACTTTACTAGACATCGCGAGCTCGTGCCGAATGAACTCTATCCTATATGTTGTAATTGAAAAGAAATGTGAATTGTACTTACATCAAACAGTTATCAGAGAGAAAATAGTGAAACTTTGCTTACAATGGAACAGATTATCGATGATGACATCTGACATACCCTTGTTTTTAAACAAACTTATTATATATATATATATATGAATGTATTTAACATATCGGCTTGGATGTGTAATAGGGTATGGAAAATAATAAACTGTGATGAGACAATCATCGTTTTAAATACTAGTGCTTTCTCAGTGGTCAAGAGTATACAACAATAACAACATGTAACGTAAAAGAATGGTCGCACAACTTTCACTGCCACTACCTGGTCCATCTCAGTTGGAGAACTAGAAGTAGTCACGGGTTACAACTATGTGGTATATTAGGTTTACTTAACTTGAATTAGAATAAAAGTTATAGGCAGTACCGAAAAATTATTTTATTGCGCCAAAGCAGGTTTCGACAACTTATGTCATCTTCAGTGGCTTACAATCAGAGATACAGATAGATAACTACATGTAAAATGATATTAAACAATTAATTAATCACAAAATTATTTAAAAATAATTAAAAAAGGAGTTGTATGTTGAAGCTAATAATACACAGATATGGTTTTATTCTAACTGGTTTCAGATTTGTAAAAGCTTATGTAAGTAGTTGTTTTAGATAATATTTTTTCTAAACAAGCAGTTAATCTTTCAACTGTTTAAAATCTGAAACCAATTAGTATTATACCATATCTGTATATTATCTCCAACTTACTACTTCATACTTACGACGGCATAAGTCGTCGGAAGCCGCTTTGGCACAATAAAATAATTTATGGGTACTGACAATAACGTTTATTCCATTTCATGTTACTGGTGTTAATCTATGAATTGGTGAAGAGTAAAATTCTTTATTATATTAAAAAATCCAATAAAATTGGGGACAAGGTGATTGTATAATAATAACAACAACAATCATTTAAGTACAGAGAGACCTATGCGTGTATTAAAAATTGTGCGTTTCGTCCTATTTGTGTTTTGTCCTATTTGCGTTTCGGCCTATTATTTATTTGCCCTAATATTCAGGCCAGATTAACTGTGCTTTTGAAAACATTTCCTGAAAGTATTCAGGTACACCATGTCTGATAAAACCAGGATGAAACATTGGAAAATTCTGTCTTAATATAGGGGTTTTCTTTCGGAATAGTATCCTTTAAATAAGTTACTTTGTCTTTTGGTTTAGCGTTTGATATCTTGAAAATTACATTCAACAAGACTGTGTCTAGTAAAGTGATCAGCATTTTTTTGAGAATAGACCTTAGGTTGAATAAAACTTACCTTTATTTTTTGCCACTTTGCTTTTACTTTCGATTGTCTGATAACCAAATGATCAACAAAGGAAAGGAACTTACTTTATAGGGATTATCATATAAGAATCTCTGTGTGGAAATAACCTGTAAACTTTCTTCCAATGATTTGACACGTCTAGATATTATTCAGGGAATTTATATATCTCTTGATGTATCTCTTTCGATCTCTGGGGTTATTCGTGTTTAATACCCGCTGGTTATTGGTTATTATTTATAATTATATTTTTTCTTATCCGTTCTAAACCTTGGTAGGAATGGGTACCTCCGATCTCATCATATCTGATCCCAACATAGATTTTCTGGTTTTGAGAGCATTGATCAGGATCGATGGAATACTCCTTTGCTTGCTTCCGCAGACTACTGCACTGTTCACTGTCCTTCACTTGGTGACATGTAGTTTTTAACTGATTTTATTCAATAGATTATTCAAGTAAAAGTGTTCGTCGTAAGAAATTCAAATTCATTAAATTAAATTGTTTTGATGCAGTGATGCTTTGTAGCGTCGTTGTCCTCTCGGAGCCTATCTCTGCCTTCTCTTCGCTAGCACATTCGACCTTCTGCTGCAACCAGCGGGTGCTTCCGAAGTTTCTTGATGTTTGCATTAAACTTTATTCCCTGTTTTATGACACGAAGGCTGTCGAGCGACGCTCTTTCTGTTATGACGCCCCCATTTGCGCCACGTGCTGAATCGCCTCTATGAAGGCTTACCATATACCTCAGCGACGATTTCACCAAGCACTGCAGCTGACTTCTACTTCCCACATTCAAAATTGTTGCCAACACTTCTTATTCATCTGAGAATTAATATTTAGCAAAAAGTGTTGATAAATGTGGATTTTCCGATCTAATCATACGAAATTTTTACGAATTACGGGCTTATCCGCAAAGATGACTTATCCTGATGACATAGTATTCGGGTACTTGCCTCTACTTTCATCTCAGTGTATTGTTTGTCCTCTTAATTATATCCATAAGTATTTACTCTCACTAGTTTTTATCAAACCCAACCTCTAATCATATCTTCGGTTGCTGCATATATCTGTTATTGGATTATTTCAGACATTCTTTTCAAAAAATTTCAGGTCAATTTTTCTATTATCATCCATGCTCTTTTATACTTTCTTTCATTTAACGCCTATTCTATTCCAATCTCTCATTTACTGTAACTATGTTGGTATTATTACCTTCAAATTAACCTATCACTTCCTTCTTTTATGAAACTTCATTCTGTTGTGAGGTAGTTCTGTAAGATTTAATGTAGATGTTTATTTTTTAAGTTAATCCATAAATTGATTGTAATAATATTTTATTTGTGTGGAGGACTCGATCATTTTATTCGTAAGGAGATAGTCTTCATGGTGATTTAAAATTGTCTCAATGTAAAGTTCTTTACTGTTTTTTGGTTACCTTCATCTGTGGAACTCATCGCGATCTTTCACATCTTGCGCCTGCTCGCCTAGAATTTGACAAGCTTTTCTTATTCTTCGTTCTATCATGATTAAAATATTTGAGACCCGACTTCGCATGACTATTCCTCTATACTTCGCGTGGTCTTTTCTCTATTTAATTTATAATCATCTGACAGATTTTATATTTGTAGGTGAACTAAGATGATACAATTTTATCATAATTCCATAGACGAAATCGTTACTATGAAACAGCTATATATTACAGATATTGTTGTTACGACCATTTCAATTTTACTTTAATTAATTACATAATTATTTTATTTATTAGTGTCATGATATCACACCTATAAGATGTTCTCCCAAACCTAGTCCCATTTGTGGGAAAGGAACACAGAGGCACAGTGCGTCGCAGTGCTCCAATTCCCCCGTTCCCACCCAGTGCCTTCGACGGAGCATCATCATCCCACCTGCACATTCAGCAGTCTGCCAGCGAGAACCGAGTCAACCGTTTGGTCAGTCGGAGCGGATCTAAGTGCGTTGACTCGCTCTCAGCCTTGTTGATTTTACGTATTTCCGCTCCGGTCCACATGAGAAGAAAGCACACGCACGTTGTTCTACATGTCGACGAGGCGTAGTTATGATGGATTGAGACGAATGCGATTGGCATCAGACAAAAAACGTTGAAAGCGAGCCTATTCCAAAATTTCACATTCTTTAATTTTTCTTTGTCTCCTATCACATCGTTTAGAAATAGTAGTGATAAGTGCGAATAACGGAGGGGTATTAACAATATATATATTTAATCTACAGAATATGTTGTAGATATATACCAATTCAATTCTTTTAAAAATCTCTTACAGTGGTCACTCCCATATGGTACTCCCAAATGGTATAGGGGAGTACGTCTGAATGATCTTCAAATGATTAATTGCCATTTAAGTATCCCTGACAATCTTCACAACATCGAGCTTAATAAGAGAAATCAGGGTTCTAATGACCTTGCCGTTGACGAGCCCTAAACAAACAAAACAAAAAAAGAAAAGAAGAGAGAGAGAAATCGAGATAACTACATTCGATAACTCGAAAGAAATGAGGTAAACGAGAAGGCTGAATTTTGTAATTAAATACGAAATATCAGAACATGTTTCTCGAGGAATTGCATTCCAGTTTGTAATAAACTGATAGAAGAAAAACCTGTTCATAAGGATCTGCACTTGTCGCCATCTGTGTCCCCTTATCCTCCATTTAACTGGATCGGTAGAAAATACGAAGGAGGGTAAAAAATGGATGTATGTATCATAGCTCAAGTGGAATCATCTCACGATTTATGCCTAGAACCTGGAATATTACAGTAGATTCGATTTTCTAATTTGTCTTAATATAATATAGTGGAATACGAACACACTCTGAGAAGTGGTTCATATTCTGTGAGTCTGAAACGGAGAAATACATTACCATTATCTGGTGTTTTGACACTAGTATTCAGTATTGTCCCTAAAGTTCAGTGAATGATAGATAATTAGTGAATGACAGTAAAAAAATTCCACGAAATAGCAAATTAAAATGTAATAAAGAAACTAAGAATCATGCAAAACTTGATCAGAACTTCCATCAGTCGTTCTTCCATCAAGAGCTATCGTATTATTATTATTATTATTATTATTATTATTTAATATTTAGTTCTCTCAACTTGTGTTGGTTTTTCTCTCAGCAGTGGATTATTAAATCAAGTTCTGCTGGGAGGAAGAATCTATTTCAGGTCCAAGAACTTTCTGGTAATGTGGGCTGACGACAGAAGGACGCTGTGTTGCAATCTACTTATTATATTGGTGTTGATTTTGAGTTTTTTAATGGAGTCGACCAGGGATTGGGGTACTAGTCCTAGGGTAGATAAAATGATAGGCACTATGATCACTTCTTGAACATTTCAGAGTTTTTTTTTACTTCAAAGGCTAGTTTTTTGGTATTTTGATATTTTGCCGTTCTTTGTTTTTTCTAGATTGTTGTAATTTACGACAGCAAAATCGATGAAATACACTTTAGATTCTTTTCTTTTCCAAAGGATGACATCAGGTCTGTTGTGAATTGTTGTTCGGTCAGTGAGAATGCTTCTGTCCCAGTACAACATATTTGCTTTCAAATCGTCTTGCAGGACTAGTTGAGGTTTATACCGATGGTTTGGTGGTATGGGATTCTTAATACACTTAAGTGATTTTGCAATTTCCAGATAAATTATTTTTCCCATGTTATCGTGTCTAGTTTTGTAATCATTTTGGGCCAACTGTGTGAAACCACCAATGATATGCTCGAGAGTTTCTTTGGTTTGGTTACATCGGCGACATGAATCTGTAATTCCGATTCTTTCAGGATTATTTTCCTGTAGTTTCTGGTTGGTGTGACTCCGTCTTGCATTGATACTATGAAGCCTTCTGTTTCTGGGAATAATTTGCCGTTCATTAACCACTTAACTGATTCTACTTTATTTATTTTGCTGTTGGTCAGTTGGTTGGGGTAGTTCCCATGTATTGGTTTATCTTGCCAGGTTGTCATTCTATTTTTTTGTATTGGTTGGGGTAGAGGCTCATTCAGGTGACAGGGTGTATAGTTTTTATCACTGGTTGTAATTGCTTGGTGTAGTGATGAGGTATTATTATTATTATTATATATCTTATATTTAGTTTAGGTTACTTTTTTGTTGATTAGTAGTTTAATATGTAATATTCCATGGAAAATATGCTAAGAAAAGAACTGCTAAAAAAAGTATTAATGAGAAATTTTCTGAAATTTTTAATTTTCTGAAAAATTATCAATTATTTTCACAAGTTTAAAGCATTTTCTATTGCTCCATACACTGCTGCATCGTGTTCCTCAGTTAAACGTATTCTTCATTATATCGCCTTGTTTACAGCATAAATAAATGTAAGGGGCTACTGAAGTTTGTATGAATCACAGAAAATAAATAGTTTGACGTTTGATTTCACATCACTTTCTGAAGGATGAATCCTCTCTCCTTACAACGTGCTATGTAAAATACGGATAGTATGCCATTGGTGTTAATATAGAAAAAAAATTAGGGGCTGAGTTCGTTTTATTTGAGAATGTTTGTTGAAGTGAAAGTGACGCACCATTAAGCAACATCCATTAACTTAAAGCGAAATGAAGTACCAAACACTCCACGGAGAGTGAGAGTCATTTGAGGAGAGTAGTAGAGGGACAAGTGAGAGACTGATGACTTACCTTCCTTAGATTTTTTATTCTGCGAGCACACTCTCTAAGACTGACCTTCTAATGTGCTTGTGAGGTCAATTGAGACTTGCAATATCTTTCGGTCAGGTGAAAATGGCGACCAGCCGGGACTCGAACCCGGATCTCCTATATGGGATGTCTCAGGTCTTCCGGGGTTTAGGTCTGGGTGGAAATGGTGTACAGTTGTGGTAGCGGTTAACACCCTTGCGATCAAAGCAAGAGACCTGGGTTCGAGTCCCGGCTGGTCGCCATTTTCACCTGTTCGAAAGTTATCACATATCTTCTCTACGTGTAGGGTACACGGTAGAAATATGTACTTGCAATATCAGCGTAGCCAGACATATGGAAAAACTATTGAGAAATATCGTGTCGTGTCAAATGTGTTAATGGTGAGTTTACATTTCTATTGCAACAAATAAAAATAATTTAATAGCTCTTTTTGTAATTAGATTTTTAATTTGTTAAACATATTTTTTGCCTTTGTAAATATTTCCTTTATTTAGATTTTAAAAAAATTACGTGCAAGAAAATTGTAAAGATTCCGCTTAAAGGATTAATTTTCCATTCACTTTTCATTTAATAATTTTTGTTGTGTTTAATTGAGCTGAGAATAAGAAATAAATTCCTCATCGTCCTTATAAAGCTGTTGAATTCAGACAAGTAATTACAAGATTCATCTTTTTTTTTTGTTATTACTTCATTCAGTTTGGTCGTCATTTTACCATTTGGACCATTGGAAATGCACCATGGCAATTCGTGAGTGATGTTTCCTTAACTTCCTCAAATGTTCAAAAATATAGAGGAAACAGTCAGTATCTCAACAGCAAAATGATTTTATCTTCATGAGACACAAACTGGATATAACTTAATAGCAAATGGTTGTCTTTTGCAGAAAAGAAAATCGAGAATTAAAATCTTGAATTGTTTTATAATAAGATATCAAAACACTCTTGAAGTTTGTTTCTGATAAAAATTTGAAATAAAGTATTATTTCCAATTAACTAGTATAAAAACGGAGTTTCAATCTCGGTGTGCAATAATAGTCCTCTCTGGCACGATGAAATAAATAAAAGATAGTAACATGGAATTAATTAGATTGGTTTTTATCAGTGAATTTTAATTATTCTTCAGTATCTCATTTATCTCTTGTAAGAACCAAATTAACCAAAATTATTCAACTATTATTATTTTTGTACACTTGAATAGCCAAACGTTGTGTTTGTTAGTAATGTATGCGTAAATAAAGCTTCTCTTAAACTTTATTTAAAAAGTCTTCTTTTCTGTGGGCGAAATTGAGATAAGGAAAAATTTAAACACATTAGTTGTTACATTCATATATTTTATGTTATTTTTATCTTGTAACCATTTTTTCCCATTTCGGGATCAAACATGACACAGGATGNGTTATTTTTATCTTGTAACCATTTTTTCCCATTTCGGGATCAAACATGACACAGGATGTAGCTTTAGTAGTTCCCATCTCTAATTACGACATGAAGGCAAATGGTTCAGTTTAAGAAAATAGTGGAACTCACTGAATCAGACAACTTAAAAATGCAGTGGTTTTAGATGTGTTACATAACACCAACTTTCACATTGTAAATACTGGACGGTATTTTTTTCGCTTTATTATCAAGGGGTGGAACGACATGAAATGCTTTTCTATTGAATTTTATGACAATAAAACGACCCAGGAATAATTTATATAAATCCTAAATTATTCTTTTATTACGAGCATATTTTACGATGGTTAATGAACAACTTTTTTCCATGATGATAATTTTACAGGGTCAATTTCCTAGTTCAACTGCATTTTTAGTACATTTTAATAACACAAGAAAAGTTTTACCCAGTGAACTTGAGTTGCTGACTTGCTTCTCTGCAATCAACCCGTGTGTTCACTCCATTCTTAATTTCCCCCAAATTAATGGCGACGATATTACCCTAGGTAGACTTTCTTAGTTACATGGGGATGCTACTCTCTTAAGCCTCATAAAACGGGGCGGATCATAAATGTCACATAACATTTTTTCATATAATAGTATTTCGGATTAAGTTCAGAGCGCACGTTTGTTTCTGAACCCATCCTGAATTTAATGACCTCTAGTATACAGCCCACTTGAATCCCAGCCAAATAATTTTGTCTGCTTTTATCTACTAATTATTTACTGTCAGTGTCAAATAAATATATAAGGAGTTGGAGTTATCGTTTCAGATGGCCATGTACACTGTTCTATACAATTTCACGTGTTCTTCTGTCCACGTTATTTCATATTTCCGCAGTTCCCACTATACTATATAACACGAAGGAAAACGTTATTCCGTGAAAACTATTAGTGCATAATTTCGTTTTCTACAATTTCCTCTTGCACGCACGCACTCGACAGGGGACAAATTATGGAGTAAAGATTAATGGATAACTCAGGCAAATAAAAGCGAACATTGGCCTTCCCGCCGGTCGTTTACGAACCGAAATTGGGATACGCCTGTTCAACTGTTTACGACAGCGCTGTCCGGCGGCCCGAGAACCTTTTTTAAGGCCCGCAAGTTAAAGTATACTTTACGCATAATTTTTCATCAAACGTTGGAGGGGGGGGTAACTTTGTGTTATAATAATGCTATCCGAGTTAATATTTGGCGTGACATGTCCACTGAAAGAGATTTGATAATAGTGTTACATTACAATATAAAATACTCCATTGTAATTCTAAATATTGAAAATACTTTTAAACAAGTAAATAAATATTGTATTTAATTTTCTCAACTTGAAATAATATAATTTTTTTAAATGAAAATCGTTACAAATAAATTAATATGACCCATTCAAGCCAAACCCCATCCTGAAGTTTATAGAAAATGAAACTGTATAGAAAATGACCCGCAAGTTAAGATGAGTTGGTCATGTCACTTCCAGTTACATCGCTTCAGAGATGTCCGAATCTTATTCTGGATGATCCACCGAAATAAACAAGGACCCCAGCCATGGCCAGCAGAGTTTAAAAGCTCATTTCCGAGACTGGACATTTTCTGATGAAAGTGGTGTAAACATCGAGTCAGTCAGTATACAAGGAATTGAATTGCTGAGGATCGTTCGGTTTTAATCATTTCCAGATAGCTGGACATGCAATGACGAAAAAAGTAATTGTTAAATGCAATGCGGTGCATATCATGGTTGACAATTGCATTCCTGTGAGGCATCATGTTCAATCACAAACGCCTTTCTCAGTTGATGAGCGGTGCGAGAAATCTCGTGAGTTGTGTAATCAGGAGTGTCAGAGCAAATATTAGTATTCTTATGCCACTGCTATGTCAAGAGAGTGTGTACTCTGTGACGACGCTCTGTCTACCTTGCTCGAAGGCACATGATGGCTTTTGTTCGACGCGTTTTTTGCTCTTCCTTCTTCTCCTTTCGCTTCACCGGCGCCGCTGTCGCCGGGCAGTCAGGCCCCAGTGCCCGCCCGCGGCTAGGCGGAAAATTACCGACCCATGTCCTACCGCCGCCGCGCCGCTTCAGCCGACTTCACTGTGACATGAAATCCCTGCTGAGACACAATGGATTACTTTTCGTGAATCAGATGTTCTGGCTCTCAGAGATACCAATAGAAAGAATATCTAAAATCGGAAACAGGTTCATCATGTTTCATTTTTATTCAAAATTAGTTTTATTCAAAAAAAGTTTATGTTTTCAACCTCTTTGCGAGTATAACTACTAATTTTACAAATCATTTGGATGAAGTGAGCTATGACATAAATCGGAACAAAATTGTAAATGTAATTAAACATGCTTATGACAAATAAAGATATTTCTTTCAGTTCATGATCAGTTCAGCGCTCCATAAAGGAGGTGTACTCGGGGTTAGTTTCAACGCAGCTTCTCGACGCCACTAGTTGACTAGCCAGCTAGTAGTTGTTTACACGGGGCTTTTCGTAGAGACATTAACTGGTGACATCTAGTAGCCTGCTACCGTGAATGTTGGGGATTTTATGATTTATAAAAATAATATTAGACACTTTTAAAATACGCATATTTTTCTGACCAAAATAAAATAATTTCATTCTATTATTTCAAATATAAGATATACAACAGCACATGATATAAGTGAAAATATAAACGAAGGGTATTCACGAGAAAGCCAGTCTGAAACGTCGCAATCGGCGGTGCGAAGCGCCGCGGCGCTTGTTCACTTTATCACCTGTTCCTCGCCAAATTGTTCACTTCAGGATGAAGAGCTTTATATCAAAATTTAATTTGACTATTTTACAAACCTTCCTGGACAAATATTGCAAAATGCCCATGCAGCCTAACTTTTTCATGTCATGTCAAAAAATCTTTCATGTTTAATAATGTACTACAACAATACTATATAAAGTAATTGAATTTTATTTTCACTGTTGGCATTCGTGACTTCTTGGTCATATTTGTGCGAAATTTTAATTTTTTAAATCATTATTTACATAGTTAAAGGGCAGTGTAATTCACGCACTGTTCGTAGCGTCGCCCTTCGAACCGTCAAAACTTGGGGAAGTCTGAAAGCCGCTAGCGTTTTCAATATGGTCTTGCAAAGGAACTCGCCAGTGACTCTTCTCCCTCTGCTATCTCGTCGTGCGGCTTTTCAGTTTTTACAAGAGCCTAGTATGCTAGCGGCGTCGTCGCGAAACTGTGTTGAAACTAGCCCCGTGTATTCCATAACAGTGCATTCCATAAATATGTTTAGATTGAAATATTTTGTTTTCGGGGTGGAATCGTGAGTGGATGCATTTTAATGGTGGAATAAATATCACTGAGAAATGTAAAAATATACCGAGCTTCCAGACGAATAAATACTTCACTTTATCACAAATTTTACTTTCCTTTTTTCTTCTTAGTAAAACACACATGTTAAAATCTCGAAGAGGAATATGTTTTTTCTTCTATACTCCACCACACATTAGAATTCCCTCTGTTCAACCGCAGTACTTGCTTTTTTGTGGAAGAGGATATCGTTTATACGACAACATTCTGTATAAAAGTGTTAAAATTCATGAACATGACAGAAACCACGTGGAAGTTGGCAAATTCGCTTAACAAACTTATTGAATTTTGGCGGCTTTGCATTGTCGCATTTGGAGGTAATATTTTTCCTCACCATTCACATAAATCGTTTTGTTAACCCTCCTCTCAAAGAGAAGTATCAATGTTCTGTCTCAAAGTACGTTTTTTGTTCTGTCATGCATATACGATAATAACTAATCAAAGATGCAAAATTACTTTGACTAGTGTGGTTACTATTCATGTTTTAATATATTTTTGTTTTGTTTCAGGTGAGATTCTTTGCTGTGTGATTGAAGGTGATTAGAAAACTGACTAGCGTTGTAAAGAAGTAAGTGATACACGATTCTGAATATTTCCCATATCTTTAGTTAAAGATCTTGCATTTGATTTTGGTAAATCGTTAATAGAATACGAATTTAGACGATATATGAGTATATTCTGATGTATGGAAAAGAAAAGAGCACTTTGAAATGTTAGAATACGATCAAAAATTTATAGTCCTTCACCTTATTCAATAAGGTGTCATTAATATGTTGAACGATAAAAGAACACAAAACTTTATTTTCGAAAGAATAATTTATAGATTTGGTGATGATTCACTGCAGAGTTTACTGTTTCATTTACATTGATGGATGCGTTTTTCATCCCGTGAGTGGATACAGAAGTAGAAGTGGATGCAAGTAGCTCCTTTGGAGACAGGAATTCCAATAAAGAAGGCAGAATTCGCCCGTGAACTGAGCATTGAAGCGCATAGCAGAAGACTATTTTCCGAATTCCACCTTACTCTGTATTTGTCTGCTTGAAAAGGCTTTTTCAAATAGTGTTGTTTATAAAAATATTTACAAAACATGGTAAAATTCCTTACATATATTGTCATATATAAAAGATGTTACGTAGTTGCATGTTAACTCATCTTCTTAAAGTATTTTTGCGACCTGCCATTTATCGGCAGTTACTATTTGTAGGGATACATTTATTCAATTTCTACATTGACTCTATTGATTTTTAAGACTTGGTTGCCCGTTCATAGTGTTCTCATCGAAACTTTTCGGAAGGTTGTACCGTTGTACGTTATTTCAGGAGATTAAACCTCCAAATATATTTTCAATTCTTCATGCATCTCAATATTTCTCGTTCGTTAAGAGATAGAAAGTTTGAAATGCACTGATTCAGTATCATAAAATATTTGTTTTAAAAATTAAAAACGACAATTATTTAAAAGGTAAATATTAACGTAAATATTTGCTCATTGATGCATTGTATATGTAATTGTAAAAATCACATTTCCCAAATATCTTTACACATATTCCCCAAAAATATTATAACGATGGACAGAAAAGGGTGTGTTAGTGTTCTCGAGGGTTGCCAGTGCGAGAAAAGGTATTTGTGCTACATGACAGCCAATGAGAAGTTACGCGTTTGAGAACTATTTCTCCGTTTGCAAAGCCCTTGTCCTTTGTGCCGCCTACGCTACAGCCGAGTCTATTCGCAAGTTCTTCACCCTTTCGCTCGCCTACAACCCTTTCTTCCTTCTTCATCCGCCATCGTGCCACCGCTTCACCCACCCACGCATTTCATTCAGACTTCTTACGTCATAGGCTGCACCACCCTCCCTCCCTCACCGCCTCCGCAGCCACCGCGCAGTCACTCGCGCCCTTCGCAATGCTCTGATGCGTTTGCGGAGGAAGTGCGGTTTTTCCTTAATTGGATCTCTCTCTCTCTCTCTCTCCCTCCCTCCCTCCCTCCCTCCAGGCTTCGGATCTCAGGATATCGGAATTTTTACTGAGTACGTTTTATTCATGAGTAATGTGACGTTATTCCAAGTCCTTGCCTTCATGTTTCTCTTTCACGCCTATATCGTATTAATACTTTCTGATACTTGACCTGATAAATTAGGTATGTATGTAGTCTCAATTTTTATAAAAGAAAATTTTTTAAGAATTTATTTACTCTCGTGCTTAAGTTCTCTTTTCGTATTTTCTTCTTTTTAAATTTTATTTGAACTAATTTGACATTTTTGCTCTCGAACTAAATTTTGCGAAATAGTGGAAGATAAGTTTCTAAAATGATATTTAAAATTAATGACTAGTCTCTTTATTGATTATTAATGATCAGTGAGAAAATTATTTAACTTCTCCAAACTTTTGGTGAAGTTGATATTTCTTTCAAAGTTTCTTGCCTTTCTCGAGCTCTCATTCCGAGCTTCGTGGCGGGTCGCGTGACTGTCGCGTGAGTTCGTGATACCATCTGATGAGCTTTCAACATGAACACTTCTCATGTACGCTTCCATGTGCAACAGCTTTCGCTTCGAGATGCGTCCTCCAATGCGATCATTTCAGACACATTGCATACGTATCATTAGTCTTTGATGATGGAATGGTTTAACTATTTATTTTCCGCGGCGTAAGAATTGTAATATCATTTCGACACTTAATGTTAAATTCGTATTTGATAAATCTGATTCATCAAATCCCTTGTATCAAAAGTTTTAAAATTACTCTCTTTGAAAGTATTCACGAGAATATTCCTAGAAAATTATTTGTAAATATTTATTGCGGTGCAACTTCCCTGAATGGATACTTTTCAATAGCGGACATTTCTCAATAGCGTGCACTTTTTCATTTCCCATAATTTTATTCAACGTCGGTTGTAACTTTCCAAAAGCGGACACTTCTCACAGAAAAATTTAAGGTCTCGCGAGTGTCCGTTACAGAGAATTTTCTCTGTAAATAACGGAAGAATAAAGATGCCTGAAATTAATTATATTATCTCCTATACATTTTAGTTCTCACATCAAAACTTCTTCAAAGGTTCATGTCAATTGTTGTAGCTACTTCCGTTGTAATTTGATGTAGTCATGCAAACCACCGTTTCGTTGGCTATTCAGTCTAAGTCAGTCTTGCATTTTACTGTCAGTTTTTATCCGCGGTGTTGGTTCATTTGAAAACAAATGTATATGAAATTGAAATTTTTGTGAGGTGATTTTCATATTTGGGCATTGTGATTGGAGTCTGCATCAAGCATTTACGTCTGGTGACTAGTGAAGTAGGGAATTCTACTTACTTTTCCATAATATGTACATTGTATAGATTGGTCTGGTTTGACGAAATCTTTAATTGTCTATCATTATATGTACACCCCTTCACTTTTGCGTTCATCTGGTTTCTTCTCACATCTAAACCCTCCATGTGATACCCCCTTGTGATCTCGTTTGTCTTTGATATGTTTTATGAATATTTGTATAGTACGTAGCCTCCGACTCCTGAGTGGTTGAAAACCTTTTCTGTACTCAAAATTGTTTCGTTGAAGAGAAAGCCACCCACATCCCTTATTCCGTCGCTTTTACGTATTTGAGCCATATAATCCAAGCCAAGCAACTTTTATCCGCCTCTGGTACGAAAACCGTTGGCGTTTCGCGGAAGGTAACGCGAGATGACTACGACATCGAATATGCCTTGGCATGCAGGTTGAAAAATTCTCGCGTGGGTGTCTGACCTGACCGCGGTGCTTCGTTACCGTGTAAAGTGCCTTGGAAATAAAAGGTGAGCTCCTCAGATTACTCTGGAGATTTCAGACTCCATATACGGAGAAAAAACAGAGACAATATCATATTTCGAAGGTACTGCCAAGTTATTTTGGAACTCATCTCTGTGGCAGGAAAAGTTGACCTTTCTTCCACGCTGATGTATTAAAATTTTTGTTATTATGCTAATCGTATTAAACTAAGTTACATTGAAATTTAATTTGCTGTATTGTTAAAATTTAACGATTGATTTACGGTGCGAACGATTGGCGATATACTTATGTCTAAGTTACACGTGCAGTTTTTGTCATCCGTCATTTTTTATTCACTCATTACCGATGAGGTCCTATTCATCTATTTCACATATGATTGTTTGTTTGTTAAATTCTAAAAGTTTTCTGTTCTGTGTAATATATTGTAGTGATGTTTCCTTGTTTATTTTGTAAAAATGTTTTGACTTTCGATTTCTGTACTCTGTTTATATATATATATATAT
>NNCF01127680.1:186188-208183 GCA_002313205.1 Laupala kohalensis
TATATATACTGTCTGAACAATTTGGCATACTTAATTCAAAATCTTCCAATATTTGTGACTGTTGTTAATTCCCCAAAATTTGTCTTCTCCCTTTCCCATGGAGGCTTAATGTTGCGAGTTGAAGAGTTGAGCCCTATAACAAGGGTTTGATGATGCTATGAAATATTTTAGGAGAATTTATCGTGGGAGCATATATTTCTTCCGTGTACGTGGAGAAGATACGTGATCACTTTCGATCAGTTGAAAATAGGGAATCGAACCGCGAACTTCTGCATTGATCGCAGGGGTGTTAATCACTACACCACCCGTTCGCCTTCCGCAATTGTACACCATTTCCATCCCGACCTACACCCAGGAAGACCTGACACATCCCCATACATGAGATAAGTGAACCAGGCGGCACACTATGCTGTGTGCGCTGAAGTACCGGTTTCACACGTACCTACGTTTTACGGTTCGTTAAGAATATTTTTAAGGCTAAATATTTTTATTTTTTTAAATTTACTTTTTCAGTTTTCCTTTGTAAACCAAGTTCTCCAAATTTGAGCCAATGTCGCATCTTTATTACATGTTACTTAATGATATGATGCATACAGCGTATTGATCTCTTCAGAGAAATCAGCATGGAGCCTTCCCATCGAACTAATGTCTTTTCGATGTTTGATTCATTGATTTCGGTCTGATCTCATTAATAAATTTCAATTAAATTCCTCTTTGAATCTTTTCCGGCTCGTTCTTTAATAGTGTAAATCTCTTATGTTATAAGACCACTGATATCCGTGATATGGATATGTTATAAGCTTCAATCAAATCAAAAAAAAAATCCGTTAACACCATTAAAACTCTACAATCCCACACATTCCCACACCTTGTCTACTAGAAAATGTTTGTCTACCATGTATGGTTTCACCGATGAATCTATCTCTATAGTAATAAAAGTGAATTCTATGGAATGTTTGTGGCATGGAAATCGAAAAATGTTCTATCGAAAATGAAATTATTTGAAGTTTCAAAGGACACTTTTAAAGGTTTTTTGAAATGTTAACATTAGTATGATTAATATTGATGAGTTACAAGAGCAAAATAACAATTTACAATTGCTGCTATTCACTAGATATATTTCTTCACTTGCATGCCTATTGTCTATGAAGTTTACTTGTGTCGGTCAGAGTCCAATCGCGTTACGTAAGGCTGACAATCCAGTGAACGTATAATTTACCTCAGCGAATCGCAAAAGCTGTGACGAACATGTTTTCAAGTACCTAACCTAAATGAGAAATGAAAACCAAATAATTCAGAGGTCTTAATTATGTCCTTTGTTTATTACGCTTTCTGTGTAAAGTGTGTTTCTCTTATGCCTGGATTTTAAAATAATCCGTAATTACATATTAGCATACAATACTGAAAATTGTGTTTATTTTTATAGGTGTTCTTCGTGATATTTAATTTTTTAAATAAACAAAAGTGAAAATTTAATATCACGAAAATAGAGGAATATAGAAACATTAGAATTTAGAATATGATATTAGAACACCGGGCAACACCATACAAAATGAGCTTAAAAAATTCCAGACCTGGTGGCAGGTGTTTTAATGCCCACTGTGGGGTAAAATTTATCAATTAACAGTACCAATTTTTCTTTGCACGTTGATGTAATTATTTGTATGTTTGTTAACAATTGAAATATATTTTTTAATTTTGTTGTTTTGGTGAATTGTTATAAAATTTTGAATGTCCAGTAATGATTGTTTCTTTCAAATTCTTTTCAAATTTCGGGCAATGCCGGATAGTTCTGCTACTGGGTCTGTATATAAAATGAATGTGGGTTTGTGTGTATGTACGTGACACTGCAAGTATAAGTTCAGCACCTATTTTATTAAAAAATATTAGAATAAATTGCACTATGGTGTTAACCTCTAATACTATAGTCGCTCAATTTTGGGGATCCAATAATAACGATATTAGGTAGATGTGTTATACGCAACATCTTTCATAATAATGGATAAGTAAAACCATCTGGTAAGATATTGAAAGGAAAGCACAGACAGTATGTGTATACAACAATATTTAATATTTCTACAAAATGATTCCATAGATATTTGTTTCTGATAGCTCCTAACTTACATAAGTTAGGATACATACTTTAATGTGGAGTGTAGAAAAATTTGATAAATAATACATTTTTAAAGTTTTCTTTGCAAATGTCTCTTTTTAGAGAATTACTTGGGAATTTTATCGTGTTTAAGTATATAAGAATAAACTACATAAACCGGCTGCAGTGGCGGATCCAAGGGGTGATCGACCCCCTCCCCTGAGAAATCTGACTTGACTTTGTAAAATACATAAACGAATACGTTAACGAACTTGTTAAATATTTTTATTTGATTTACAATATCTAAAACCCTGTTCCCAGTTAACACCACCGAGATTTACATTTCTTGTCACTAATTATCCTTTCCATTGCATTTCGCCCCAAATGGTAAAATATTGTTTATATGAAGATGTTATTATATGCAGAAGTGCATTTCAAACGAATCACGCAAGTGCAACTACAAGACTGAAAACAAAATAAATACTTCCGGTGCCATAAATGTATTTTATTTTCACTATAAATAAAACAAGCAATTCCTCAGAAGACAAAACTATCGGGGGGGGGGGGGGGAGCAAATTTGTCAAAGTTTTGCCCCCACCCCCTAGATCACTTGCTGGAACCGCCCCTGACCTTCTATGCAGAATGGCTGGAAAAACAATGAAAAACTGCCAACTGGCTATGTAACTGAATTGACCGTTGTGGTCCGCATAAAATCATCTGGATGACAGACGATGCATGTTCTTGATGTTGTAGGTCGATGTGTTGTTGCAGTTGAACTAGTAGTGGCCATTGTAAATCACGCACATTTTAGAGTGTATGCACCAAAGAATGATGTTCATAGAGTCGTGACTTAATAAAATGAATGCTGTAATAAAATCGAATAGAAATATTAGTGCTTCTCCTCATGTGGCACTAATATGGCTTCGTCTCTATGACGAGTCTGGTGTGTTCAGTCCCCCAAAATAAAATATTATATGAGAATGGATGCAGAAATACCATATTATCATCTAAATGTGTTTGTAGTAAGCATTTGCCCTCTAGAAATTAGTTTATTGCTACATTATTAATTCTAAAGGAATGAGTTTATGTCCTGGTTACACGTCTTATGTCCTGTTCTTTAACTCATTGGTTTTTTATTGTAAGGGAATTTGAAAATGATTCATTTTAAAGAAACGATCGATCTCATTCCAGAAATTAACCGAGACCAAATTTTTTTCAACTACTTCTTTTTGAACTTTTGAATTATTTGGTGATGGTGAAAGAAAATATGAAATCCAATGTGTTTTCAAATCTAAACAATAATATATTTTGTCATCTCAAATTAAGAGCAAAATATAATAGAATTGATATCTTTGTTTCTCAGAATAGTGATTCGAGACCGTACATGAAATATCTTTGAAAATTATTTTGGGCAAAAGAATAATTATTAAACATTAAGTAACTCTTAATATTACTATAATTTTTAAATAAAGTAAACATGTGGATTCCTTCTCGCTGACTGGTAAGCTCGTACTGTTCAAATGCATATCAGTTTTCGACGTGTATTATAACTCTGAACTTTCATATTGTAGATGATAAAGGTTTTGCATAAAACGATATACTTTATTTATGAAATGATGGAATTGAATCGATTTGTTTTGCCACAGAGAAACACAGTAAATTATTTTGCATTCATTGAGCAACTGTGAAAAACAAAACTACTTCATAGATATCAGTGTAAGAGACATGATAGAGATTCCGTTACCATCGTGAGTCTTGATGCTTCCACAAAATATCGCTGGGTACTCAGAGGCAAACATGTTTTTAATCACTTCATCTACATGCTGATAATATTTGCTGAAATCGATGGGGAAAAAAAAGAGATTGCATATATTGTAATGATAAAAACGATCAGTTGTGGTTTATTTCCCAAGTAACTTATATATTTATATTTAAATGTTTGTAAGATATAAGTACGTATTTAGCTTCATAAAGAAGAGAACACGTGGCGAGTGACTCACCTACAAACACTACACTTCGTAACACGTCTATTCAATTTACCTCAAATATTTATCTTGACGCGAAATTCATGGCCAGCTCTGAAGACCAAGCATAGCCACGTCCTCTTTAAAGCAGATATGGCAGACCGCTATTGAAAATGATTGATATGGGAGAGTTTGTCATCGAAGCTGGTATCAGTAAGAACAGTGAACAGACCTAAAAAAATTATGAGATTTGACTTTGGAATATTTATTCCTTATAGTACTCAAGTTGTTGATATGAAAAATTAAGAGAATTTTTATTTGAAAACCACATGTTAGAAGTTTTTATCTTACTGCATGACTTAATCTAAGGATAAAGTTTGTGTGAGATACATGTCCGGTAACGCACTTGTAGCAATTAGCCACTGGATGCAAATACGAGGTATTGATCTAGTGATTTGAGAGATAATGTTTATAAAGGATTTTTAACTATCGTACCTTAATCTCTTTGATAAGCAACCACTTTTTTACTAACACATATTCTGCCTTAATTTTTGTCGAACAGTGATGAGACTGCATCACGTTGTTAAGGATGAATTCCCTCTCCTAACAAGGTTCTATGCGGAAATAAGGCGAAAGATGGTTTCACAATTACTTTCTTAATGACACTGGAGGCAAGTAATGATTCCGTTTGGAGTTTATATTTGAAGGAAACTATTCGGAAATTACAAGTAAAGCTATTTTAGTTAATTTTATTGTAACTTTTTTTTTGAATGGATCTATTCCTGAAACGTTTTTATAAAATTTACCGTTTCTTTTCCACAATTGTTGAAGGAACAGGGAAGGAACAGTTGTTTCTGTATTTCCTACGTGTAATTATATTTCATTTTCATTTGGGAAATGTCATTTGTCGGAGGCGCTTCCTCTTGCATTGTCTGCGCCTTTAACTATGGAGCCAAGCGTGATGCAATCGTAGCATCCACTCAACTGAGGGCAGTAATCATTTCACCATCTAGCAGTAAAAAATTCATAAATTGGTACCTAAGCTATCCCATTTATTTCTCATCATAACACGGGCACAAGAAATATGTCGCTTAATCTCATCAGAAGTGTTAAAAGTATCCGTGCTTGAAATATATTAGATAATGCAATGAAACATGGTATTAGTACTTCTGGATTAAGCGATCCAAGTTAGCTCGAGAAATGTCGTTTCATAAATCAAATAAATAATTTACTTTTTTGCTACTTTCCCAAGAAACAAATTATTACTTGAAGGTTATTTTTAGTGCTATTAGTTATAAAAGACTGAATGTGGGATGTTTCGAAAAACATATTCAAATCACAAGAAATTAAAAATAATTTTCATTACTTTATTCTGCTGACACATAGGCTGAATTGTGCAAAAAATAATTCTGTGCAGAGAGAGAATGTATGAAAATAGCGATTCAATTATTATTAAAAGCAGACGTGAGCAGATAATTGATATTAAATACATCGCAGACAAATACATTCATCACTTACCCTTTAACGTTTGCCCTTTGCCTGTTACTCGGGTGTTCCCTCACGTATACGTTAATGTCTTTAGAATTGCGGTTAAACGAAGGCGTAATCAGTCTCACCCAACTACAATTTGCGTCAAGCCTTCCCCACCTCCGATACCTCACTCGATACCTGCAAATTGGGTTAGCAAACCAGTAGAAGTTACTCTGGCTCTTTTCTTGCTAATCAATGACATCGCCTTATTTATTTGTCATGCTCTTTGGACGTCACTATATTTTCTCGGCTCCTTAACGGGCTTCACGTTATCCTCTTCATTTATCAAATTCGTTCTTGTTGGAGTCAAGGCAATTTTGAGGTGCATGGTAAATATTCTCGTTATATACGAATTGCAGTTGATGGCATTGTAGTAATACGTTAAGGAAGATATAATGTACATGAGTAGATCTTATTTTAGAGTGAAGATATGATGCTTTTTTAATAACTGAAAATTATCGACAGTTTTAATGCTAATTAATTTCCATAGATCTAATTGTATAACAGAACACATAAAATCTAGATACTACACATAAACATTCTATGTATGATCAAGAATGATCATAAAAGAAAGATCAAAAAACAAATTTGACGTAATGTGATTATTTCCAAAATAAGCGTTCTAATTTGAGAATGTATTGAGCAATCTAATATACAAATGGATAAATATGTGGAATAATATTACTTACTAAAAATATTTGTTTGCGAAGAATCCTAGTGTTTAATATCGTCTGTATTTTATAGATGCATTAAGGAGGTCTAGATAAGAGTATTCTCTCATTTCCTTGATGAGCATCGTCTATTTCGTAAGTGGCATTATTGGACGGGTAATCGTTTTATGCGAGGTCAGTAGTCCTTGAACACTGAGCCGATGTTCTCGTGTTGGCAAAAGCCGTACGAGTGTCATTGTCCTGAATTTCCTGTGTCTTCTGTTGATGAAATTGTAGGAGCAGGTCTTCAGGAGAGCGCGCACAGTGCTTTTGTGGCGACAAATTTCTCCTCATTCGACCCTCCGGATTGAGATGCTTTTCTCGTCCCGCGGACAAATCTTGATTACCTAAAATACCAGAACACTGTCGTAATTCTTCTTTGGCAGTGTTCCTGAAAACGAAAAAAGCAGTGCAATTTCACGTCTTTATGTTCAGTAGAGATACATGAGTGAATTGTTCTGTTTCAATCCATAAAGGAGGCGGTGAGGGTGCAAATGATAGAGAGTTATGGTACACGAAACTGCTAGATATTGAAGAAAGATTGTTTCAGGATTCTTGTATCTAACTTACGTAAATGTATTACAGTTCCATTTGATTGTAATACAGAGCCCTTGATTGGAATCGAGAACAAAATTTTCGTGTAATGGATGAAGAAATGTGATTTGAAAATATAATATTGAATATGAACAGAGACATTTTTGATTCATTGCAGGTTCTGCTACCAATATATAAAACACTTCAGTGAAGTATTGAGAGTTATATATTTTCTTAAATATTTACAGTTTTCCTATTTATCATTATGGAAGCTGATGTAAAATGAAAATTTAACAAGAATGCATAGAAAGAATTCACAGTATTATGTGATTTGTTGTCGCATTAAATTAGTATTTGCATATAAATTTCTTTTCAATAATGATAGTGAAGATTATTTAGTAACTACAATATGTCAAATAACATGATCAATCTTTAAATTGTGGATTTCAGAAGTTTATTTAAAACAACTTCAATACTTCATCCCGCGAACGGGTGCCGGAACTGGACCAGTATTTTCCATGTATCCGAAATATGTATTTGTTATCAGATTGACTTTCATTTCATTTCAATTTGAGAAAAAGATAATTACGTCAAACAATCCTTTATACCAAGCTATTTTAAAGGTTGACGGATTGATATTCTCGCCTCACTGAAAGATACTCTACTTTTTCTGGATATAGTGCATAATGCTCTTGAACTTGTACTGTTTCAACACCCAAGGTGAAGATGATTTCACTGTACTTCCATTAATTGAACGAGACCCGATGAGTTTATTCGAGTAAACTAATCTACATGACTCTCAGTTCATGGTGTGTGGTAAATCTTTCCATAGCTTTGAACGCATAAATAAGTACCGAGTTTACATTTCATGTTATTCTTATGAGGTAATGCTATTTATCTATGATTATGGTAAATTTCTTTGGACTTAATCTTTTGAACAAATGTAGTCAAGAATTAGTTCACCTTGTTTTATCACATTTTTACTTATTCCAACGCCCTGTTTGTCTATCCATACAAGGTTGTCATGGTTATTCCAGAAATTGAAAGAAATATACGGGGAAACATCTTAAAGTAAGATTATTGAAATTACCGCTTTTTTATTTTTCTTCATAATCGTATACATCAGTTTTTGTGCTTAAAAGTGTTATTGTTTCATATCCTGATGTGCCAGTCTTCATGTTACAGTGCAATTGTCATTACTAAACTGATGCCGCCTACATATCATGTCGTCAGCACTGTATTGAGACAATAGCGACTTCATGAGTCGCTGCGTTTCCCAACTGATGTTCTTAATCCTATCAAAAATTGCACAGGATGTCCGTTTGTTTATCTATTAATTACTGTGGAACACAAGGATAAAATGTTGTTCCAGTATAAACCAAAATTATTGTTTCATGAATAAATCATTTTCTTGGATTTAATTACCTTCCGAAAAGATCGAATTATCTTTTCTCTCGGATTATTTAGTTAAATGACAAATGAGATAAACATTGTCATGTTGGTTTCATAAACCTTCCCTCTAAATTTCTAAACTATTTAAATACTCAGCTTTTCTACCAAATGTAGCATAAGGTTAAGAAAATTTAGGTATTTATCTATTTTCTTATGTATGTATCTCATTTCGGCCCGCTGAGAACCACGAATGACGAGTGCCAGTATGGCTCAGTTTTTGTGAGTTTACTCACTAGACACGTCGTGAATTTTATCGAGATCGGAGGAACAGCCAGGATCCAGACAGGATCCAGATTGCTGTATCCGAGAATTACAACTGCGGTTGTTAGACGCAGAGGGTGAACTTTTCATACATCACAGCTATTTAAACTGAGACATGGAAATGAAAAGCAACAAATTTTATCTTGCCCCACCTGGGAATTGAACCTGGGCTGACTTGGTGACGAGCGATCACGCTGACACCGTAGCCACGGAGGGGACATTTTTCTATTTTATTTAGAACTTTTGGCTCATTTGATCTATTCTCACAACATACGAGATTCCAGGAACGGAAACTGGGATACCCTTGCTATTGCATTAGTTTTAATGTTACAGGAGAGAAAAAATTCACAAATAACAAATCAAAAATCATGGGAATAAGGTCATGATAAACAAAAATATTGGATACGAGAGAGACACCTAGGCACTTGTGTCTACTATTTTTCTGTATCCTATATGCGTGGTTGTACACTAGGAACCTCTTGAATTCTCACTTTCTCTGCCCGTAATTTCACTATATCGCCATTATTCGTATTTTACTTAGGGAAAATGAACATATTTTACATGGTATACTCAAGACTTAGCAATAAGTGGTTTGTCGTCACTGCCGTAAACAACTAGATTTTGTTTACTTTACCAAACTTACAGAACAAGAGGGAAAAAGCTTTCGTCATGGACGAGGAAATGCGTCCATTTAATGATGGAAGCGAACCCTGAAATGATGTTCCAGATATCTGATATTATCTGCATTCTGAGAAGCCGCCAAAAACATGCGCGCCGAAGTGTCGTGGGTGTTTCTGCTCCCTCCACTGCTGGTTTACGTTCCACTTTCCTCCGAGAGTACACTCCTGTTCTAGAGATGCGTTAACTCCCATTTTGGGGCGAACGACCTTTGAGGTATTAAGATGAGTACTTCGTGAAGGCCTTGGCCTAATTGACGGGACGCTTTGTGCACGATCTCGCCGTGCAGTCTCGTCGAACATGGATCGAACTGTCTTCAATGACGATATACCATCCCTTTGCGGCAAATGAGATCGAGAAATTATTCGCGAGCATCGCATCTTGGACATCCGTTCAATTACATCTTTCTCCCTATAAAAAATATCATGCGCTTATTTCGGATACCGCTTATTAATATGACTTCTCGAATTTTCTTTTCGAAAGGATTTACTTTTAAATATACTCATGATATATACTATGAATTTTGCAATTTAAATCTTTTTAAAACATATTCATGTTAATAATTGAATCGCATGTAAAGTGATTCGCTTCTCTATTCAATAAAGCCAATTAAAGAAAATCGTTGGTCATTATATTTTGAGTGTATATGGTTATTTTTTAGGTTGTGTTTTGGGGTATATTAAGAGCACACTTTTTTCGTGCATTAAATCTTGAAATAGGTACTAAAATAATTGTAAACTCACGTGCTACGTATTGTATAAATATTACAAACATACTTGAAGAGTGGCGAGTCACTACATATTCATTGCCCTGTCAGCTTGAGACTTAATTTGACAATAATCAACTACTTGACGTTTTGATTTATTTCCCATATGTCGGCTCTGAAATACGATTTATCCTCTTCACTTTTATGCAGTTTCATATTTTTCTAACCCTTTAAGACAACACGTTTTATGAACATTATTTGATGTATTCCACATTTTGACTTTTCTATTAATATTCAGACAATGATAACTTTATTTTCATTCTTGAACTGGCCAGAAATCATCAATTAATTTTAACTCATTTTATTAATTAATAAAAAATAAGATTTATTGTAGTTAATGAATAATAAAACATCCAAGGAATGGGTTATTACACGTGTCATGATCTTAAATTGTGCCAATGACATATTTCCTAAAATGTGTTGTAAAACGCTTTTTATCATGAATATATGCAAAATTTTGAAACCATTAATTGGTAAAAAAGTAAATTTTATAAAGATTTGATGAGTGACAGAAAGTTCCTCGCGAGTATTTTATGACAATTCGCTTAATAGGGGCTTGAAAAGATAAGTTGTGCACTTCATCAACAGAAAACAAACATTTTCTTGAAGTTGAGTATACGACTTCCCATAGCGTCTTTGTATTGGTAATAATTCATGTTCCTCTGTCTATGTGTCATGGGGGGATGCCCATTTATCAATTTGATGCATCTCCTATTCGGTCTCCTCATATCGCCCTGCCTACAGATGATACCCTGATATCCCTGCAGCCGAACTATGATAAGTTATACATTGACAGTCGCAACCACCATGCGATCAGCTAAATGACACGAGACACACCCCTCTGTCGCACGTGCGAGAAATTACGTGACAAACGTAAGTCACCCATCGACTCATTAGAAATGATCGTATCTCTCAAACCGACTACTGTATGTATATGCTTTTCTTCATCCCTTCAATGCTCTTGCCGTTGCTTGTATATTTCTATTTCATGCGAATTAAATCTGCAGTCTTTCACTTGTCGTTATACGAAATCACGTTAGAAGTATGTAGTGATGATTCATTTATTTGTTCTTTATGTAACGTTCTTCTTAATCTTATTTATTCTTATTTCCAAAAATATTTATGTTCCCGCACAACTAGGGTTTAATCAGTACAATTACGCATAGAATTTACGTCGTTACCTTTAGAAAAGGTGAACGTAAGTGTAGCGCCTGAAACCTGCACCCAGTGCCTCCTGAATCATCATAATTGTACCTCTAAAGCGACAGCTGACGTCACGAGAAGTGATGGTGATATGCAGGGATACGAATAGAAACGCTAAACAAATGGGAATATAAAAGAATATTAGGTATTATTTGAAATATCCTTCACACACAAACTTTTACCACAAATTATGGATTAATACTTGTGATATTTACATAAAAGGTAACTATATCAATATCTACATAAAGAGTATCTTGTGATACACACCTGTATTTGTAAAGGTCATTTGGCTTTCAATTGGAGCAGCTTGACAAATGACTCGACGCAAATTTCGTTCGAATTGGGTCGAGGAACCAGAGATCAGGTAACGAATTTTGCGGATTGCGTGTGTTTCCATTCGAGAAATAATTTATTATTCCGTGCTTATTTTGAGAATAGACATCGTTTTAATTTGAATCGAGACCTATATCTGGACTGGTCAAGTTGTTATTTTTGAATTACGACACTTCCAGTTCTTTAAAATATGTTTTCTAAAAAGTAAATTTCATATGAGTAGTTCCGTACGAATTTCTGGAATAGTTTCTTTCCGAACTCATCAATGAATACGTAACTCTAGTACGATAACAGTAGTCTGAGGAAGGGATGATACCATTTCATAAGAAGATTTTCTTAATCCGATACATCACAACAAAATATATTTTAGAATCCATGAAATTGAGGAGTTGCGTTCATAAATGTGGCAGCTAACTTTACCAATTAAGATAAATCTTCTGTGGATGTTAAAAATAGTTTCAACCTCTTTCAAAAGCAGCCCAGTAAAGGGTATGATTTCTTCCAAGAAACTGTTGAACCACAACGGTTTCGTGATAGTACACAGGTTCATATACCGCCTTGGCATTACCCGAGTCTGAAGAGAAATGGTTACTACAGACTTCGAAACACTACTAAAACTTAGTTGTGAAAGTTTTATACAAGAGACGTAATAGTCAATCTTCAAGAAATCATCAAAGTAAATAAAATTTAAGTAAGGATGAATGTGATATATTGATATTTAATTTTTTATCTGCTAATGGAAAATCGCGAAATGAAAGGCATATTATTGATTGTGCCTTTGCTCCCTTTGAAACCTACGACAGATCGGGAGAGGGCGAGTTCAACTCCGAGCGCGGTGAACTGAGTGAGATGAGTTGATCTCTTCTCTTATTCCAGTAACAAAACCTTTAGATACTTGAGGTTTATGGGTAGTGCAAAATTACTTCCTTCAAACTCCTTTCCCCTAAATAATATTGTTTGTTGGAAAGGTAATCTCATGGCTAAAAATTTGCGTATCGAAAATAAGGTATTAAATAAACAAAATATTTCATTTATCTATAGTATAATCTCGTTCACTAAAGACCATGGACGACTTTTTTTCTTGACTTCGCATTTAAACTTTAAACAATGTAAAATTTTCAAATTCTTTTACTTTGTGAAAGAGTTATCCACATCAAAGAATGATGCGTAAAATCTGTGAGGCTGGAAATAGCAAAGAAATTTTTTTTTCATTTTTTCCTTCCTTTAGTCACATCTACAATAGCTATCGTTTCGAGTTGGTTTGATGACTTACGTACACAGATAATCATTTATCGATTCTCTCCACCGGTCTTGCACTATTGCAGAGCCACTCGACAGAACCTAAAAGAGAAAGAAAAAAAAAAGAAAAAGGCTCATCTTGCAGCAGTCGCCCTGTTCCCGCGTGGTTGTTTTCATTCGTTATGCATCATTACTCGACTGATGTGGTAAATCTTGGCTATTGTGCGAACTCCATGTTTTTTCCCCTTTCGTGGCGAAGCTGCGTGTCGAAAGACTCACAGAAAACAATGGTTTTCGTGTCTGGCTCATTTGCGTCTCACTGTTCACGGAGAGTATCGTCTCGACACAAGGAGGGGTTGGTTTACGCGAATTTGTAGACGGCAGGGTTAAGTTCAAGTGATACATTTGCCACTCTTGCTCGCATTAGCACAAGTCATAATGGTAGGGTATAAGTGTATACCTCACAAGACTGAAAGAGCTCTATAAAGTGAACTAATTCTTTATTCTATTACTTCAGTTATAATATAACTGTGTTCTAGCTCATTACTAATGCATAATCATGGATACGTTTTTCTTTGCACGTCTGACTATGCTGATACGAATATATTTTTATTATTTTGTCGCTAGTAGCGCGGGGAGACGATATATGACACTTGTTATACTTCGTTTTAATGTTTTTGGTTTCCAAGCGTTCTTCCCGATCTCCCCCAGACAAAGAAATTTGGAGAGTGAACCAAGGACACGATTGATGAATGAATGAAACAGCTTAAAAAGTGAAACAATTCTCAGAAAATTGTGGGAATCCAATTCACAACCGTTTACACATGGGTTCACGACCTTACCTCCAGATCTACATGCACTTTACAAACAGCATAGAGAACTGGAAGGTATTAAGATAAAGGTTATGTCACTTTAAGTTGAGAACTGAAAACCTATATAACACACCTTAAATCTTAGAAACCGATAAAAATATTTTTTAATTACTTACGTTTATTTTTAATAGTAATCAATGTTTCAAAGTAATTTTCCTACATAATATTTTTTCCTATTTTTATATGAGTTGTCCCTCATATAGGTCCCCTGTGGTAAGCCAGCAACCCTTGCGTGTAGCCGCGGCATCGCTTTCCTGCTTTGCCCCTCATTGGTTTCTCCGCCACCGCAACTCCGGCTTTAGCTTTCCAGGGCGGCAGCCTCGCTCCGTGATTCGGTTATCTGTGTAATGGCGAGCACTCGAGAAACTTTCGGTCCGCCACGCAAAATCTCTTTGCTTTAAGATGGTAGCTCTAGTGTTAAGCAATTATTCCACATTCACTGTATTCATCCCTTTCTCAGAATTCATCCAATTCAAGAAATGAAGTGGTAATCTCATATTTGAGTTAAGAGTTACTCCGTAGTAAAATCAAACTTGTTGAATTTCCGTACAACAAAATAATTGACTTAAAAAAATAAGAATAACGAATACCTTTTTAGAAAGGGAAAACCTATTTTCTAACTTTTGTTTTTCCTAAATTCTCTATTATTTTATTTTAATTTAAATATCTTACAATGTGTAAAATATATTTTCCATTCCTTCTCCAATATCTGAGCTGATATGATGTTTTTCAGTGACGCGTGTAAAGCGGTGTAAAATTTATTTCATATTTAATTTTTAAATAAATACAAGGAATAGTGAACGAAAAGTATAATTTTATGAAGAAGAATCATCTTTTATTTTGGGGCCAATTTAGACAAACGTTCGATAATGAAAAAGTATGGTAATTTGTATCATTTTTCTTAATTTGATATGGAGTGAATTGGGATATAATTAAAATTATACATGATTTATCTTGGACCATTCAATTAAATGAGAATACTCTTTTGCGATGAAGATAATTTTGCTTAATTCATTATAAATTCTTGTAATTCTTCGTAGTTTTATTTCCTGATAAGTTAAGGTGAATTGCAAAGTAAGTTTTGAAATTGTAAATGGTTTTCTTATTTCAACTAACAATTAGATTTCTGGTTTGGATGAAATTATTATGTCTGATATTGCATTAATGAATAATTCTGATGCTTTCCTAGATTCTGTAGAAGGGTTTGGAGCGCCCGTGTTCCGAAGACCGTGAATATGTCATGGCGCGAACAGCGAGAGGGTGGGTTAGTAGAAAAAACTTTTCAGCACCATGACTTTGACCTGAAAATATGACTAGTGTCTATCAATGAAAATGTTTTGTTTATCATTTATATTCAGTGGCTTACACAGAAGAAATCTTGGAGGCTTCAACCTCCGAATAATCTTAGGTGAGGGGGAGGGCAACCGCATGCTCAGCAGACCATATATTAACCTACAATTTTAATTCAAATAGCGCGTAACGAAGTAGCGATACCAGAAAATAGTTGAAATTTATGATTAGACCTACTATTTTCACTAATTTCAAAAAGAAAATACTTTTAATGTACTTTCTTTTTTGTGAGGAGGGGGCTTGAACCCCGCGAGCACCCCCTTGCGCACGCCTCTGTTTATATTATTAGCTTGTTTACAGAGAAGTGTTTGTAGGTAGACACATATGTTTGTCTAAATAAGAAAAAAGACAACTAGCAGAGGAGTTTGGAAGGGGTGAATGTGGGTCCCGTGAATGATGTGGGTGGCCATCATTGCATCAGCCCTATCCTTCCCTCCGTTGCTTCTTTTATCGCGTGTCGCAAGAACACTCTCCGAGGGAGGGCTGAGTGCTGGAGGTTAGTGCATTAGCACGCTGCTGGCGTTTGCAGGCAAACTGCCAAGTTGCGGCAGGACGGACTGTGCGGGGTGTCCTGGACACATTGCGGAGGCCACGCTGAAGGAAACTCGAGACGGACGTCAGGCTGGGAGGAAGGGAATGGCAAAGGTCGAGTTTAATTACATGCAAAATGCGGCTGTGGTGTTTGCAGAAATGCGAATACTGCTGACGTGCGGTAAAATAAACGTATTTATGGTTAGAGTGCGATCTCAGAGGAGCTATTCGTCGGGCAATCCTTTAAAAAGGGACGAGTATTCCTTTTTGATCGTGGGGAGTATAGGGGTATTGTACAATATTCTCGTCTTGAATGTTCAAACCATAAAGAAGTTCAAGAATATACATAATGCGACATATCTATTACATAATGACTTTCTGAAATACGATTTTAAGTAAGTGTCATTTTCAATCAAGGTATGGCAGATTTAATACTCTCTTTCAGATCGCAATAAATTAATTTAGGACGTAAAAATCATTTAAATATTCCTGACAATCGCAATGTGTTGGTGCCACTTCACTCCACCGCACGACTGGGAAGAGCGCAGGTTTAATATCTGCCTCCCGGGATTGACAAACTGGAATGAACCCTAGTTATGCTTCCCTGCGTTAAATATAAATAAGATGCTTCCATTTTTATCTTGGGCTCTAAAATGTAAATGTTTTAGATGGTGACCGAAGAACAGACCATGTAGTCTGATAAGGGAAGGTCTCGACTTGGTAAATTGACTTCCGGTTGGGACTTCGTAGAATTGTAGTACACACTAAGGGTAATCGATTGTCGAAGTAATAAAGCGCAATTGCCAGCCAGTTCTGAGAAAAAAGCTCTCCAAGTATTTCAATGTATGTATTATTCGTTTAATTTTCATTTTCAGCGTCCCATTAGCGTAATCGGTATCGTGCTTACCCTCCATGTAAATATCTGGAGGTCTTTTCTCCTTTAGAGTAGATTTTGGTAAAAGAATTTTTAATATATCAATAATTTCATTAAAAGAATTATTATTTCAGATATTATATATAAAGTACTACCATAATTATTAATCATGTAATGCGATCTTCACACACGAATTCCTTTCCAGTCAGAATGTCTATTGCATTTTGATAAATGTCTTCTCCCATCTACTTTGCTACTTGCGGTTGAAGCAGAAGATTCTGATGCGATTAAATTATTTTCTTCTAGCAATCTTTGGTAATTAAACATCGCATCTTTCAACCTGAACTTTGAGAGATCACTATAAAGCCTTCAGTAATTTCTTCAACTGTTCAAACACTTTTTTGAATCAAACACTCAATTTATCTGAAGACGATATGATAATATTTAACTATTACTTTGAAGTTTGAAGAGAACGATACGAAACACTCCGGATTAATTCAAAACCGAGGAATAAATTATAATGTTGTTTTCAGGTTTTACGTATAACAATAGGGTATTCTTATAGTATCGCTCACTGGATGGTATTTACTAGAAGGTTTTTGCTTCAATAAGTCGAAGAAAATTATTTTTAATGATAGTACGATTTACTCTTACTAGTTACTGTTGTAATTTAAAACATAAACAAATATATCAGAATTAATATTCTTACTAAATTTATCTCACTATTTGATCAACATAATTGATGGGTACAAGCATTATCATTAGTATTAGGGATGGGCTGTTAATTTGCGATTAGCAGGCAATTGATTATTTCATGAGATTAATCGAATAAAGTATGGATTTCGAATAAAGTTGCAACACCATAATGTACAGTACAATTTCTTTATTACATGAGAAATAGAAATGTTTTATTTTAATTCATTTTATTAAATTATTTCTATCTTTTTTTAAGTTCAAGAAAGATTTTAACGCAAGTTTTATGATACCCTTTTTTAACATTTAAATTTAACGATAAAAATATTATTTTTAACGTAGAATATTTTAGTAACTAGGTGCCTGGAAGTAATGTTGATATTATATTGATTGATTGGTAATCGTTAATCGCAATTTATGAATTTAAGAAGTCTATTAATCTATTGATCGATTAGTACCTGATCGATTAGATTTCCTCAAGTTCTAAAGAAATATTTTAATTATGTAGAAATAAGGTTTTTGACATTTAAATGCTATAAAAGTTAGCCGTTAAACAATAGTTTTAATAATAAATTAACATTACTTCCAGACCCTAATCGATCATTAGATTAATAGGCGTTTAAAAATCATAAATTGCAAATTAACGATTACCAATCAATCGATATAATATCAATACTCGCTCATCCCTGATTGGTATTTACCCATCCACATAAAGAAATCCGGAACATCAGAACACTTAACCATAATCTTGAAGATTTGCCCACTACAATGAACGTATTTCACAAAATAACATTAACTAATCAGCCCCTTAAAATTCAATTAGTCAAAACTAAAAGCAGTGTTCTCTTAGAAACGCGAGATTTTGTGGAAGATGGAAAATAAATCTAAAATATCAAGAAACTAAAAATTTACGGAAAAACATGTGAGGAACTGTTCAAGTTATTAAATTTAAAGAAATCTTGTAGTTTGTTACCATAACCATCACATAATACCTTTCGAATAAATGTTTGTACCTATTTTTCATAATTGTATTTTGTCATTGGGAATTAAATTCTGATTTAATGGTGTTTTATTGCGTTTCTGTCATATTGAATAGAAAAACTGAGAGGAACATAGTGTGTATTATTTACGTTAATTTATGGCCACTACACTCCACTTAATTTTCCTTTCGGTAAGTTTTATGACTCATATTCATTGAAACTTATTCAAAAAATTTGTTAATTCTATTATTTTACATTATTTTCGTTTAAAAAACCATTGAATGAAAATAATTAAGTAATGCTTAGTGCCTTCAATATGTAATGTTTAAATACAATCCACATTTTTGAATGAGCAAAACTTGTCATCCAAAATTAAACGATATTATGAGTACTCTTGAAATAGTGTGATGAACAAAATCGTCATTGTGTTGTCTGGTTGATTTTGTCCATGCGAAAACTATACCTTTTCAAAGAAAACAAAATCTTATCACTCACAAACAACATTATCATGCATCTCAAATAGAGCTGCATCCAAAACAAGAAAAATTCTGCCTCTCGGACACTCGGAATGTTATTTCCTTGATTCATATCTAATAAGTTCATTCATTCAAGAACTAAAATTAATGAATTTTCTATGATAAGATCTTCCCTGATAGATGTTCCGTGAGTTATGCTTATCTCGCATCACTAAGAAAGTTTCTTCACGCAGGAAGGCCAATCTCAGCTTTGGGTCAGGGATTTCTCTAGTATCCGTTTTGATTTCCTAATGTGCGTTCGGCGATTGACTTCAGAATTGGTGCCTTGACTTTAAGGCTGAACGAATCTCCACTGGTAAACGACTTCTACTTCCTCGGAACAATTTTCTCGATTCAACTTCTCCGATTTTCCTCATTTTTATCTTACGAGTATCATGAATACTTCACATTTTAACCCGAGTATTCTCATTCTTAAAATAATTTCACACTTACCACATTTTCAAATTTTGATGATGTTGTTAGGAGTACTGCCTTTTGTTGGTCAGGTTATGAACCTTCGATTCTCTGAAAACGAATTGAAGTTGAAAATTCTTGAGACAAAACAATGGAGGACACACAACCAATCGAATTGAAATGTCGGTCATCCAGTTAATTTTTCGTCTTAAACTTAAAATTTAATTTTTGTTCCCATTTTGAAAGGCGTAATATATTTTAAAATTCCCTATATTTTACAGTTATTCAATGAAAATTGGATTAAATGTTCCAATTCAACTATCGTCCAATATTTAGTAATTATTTCATGTTACTAATGAATGAACGTTGGAAAGTCGCGTTTTCTTTCCTTTTCTTATTTCAACTATGAATCTTCGGAGTTTTCGTCAGAGATTTTGTCTCATCCTTATTAAATTGATTACGTTGGAACTGAGGGTTCTCTGAGACAAGGATTTTCTCATTAGTTAGCTGTTTTTTACTCATTGAGTCTAGGAGATTAACGCTTTACCACGTAAATTTAGTAAACGTCCTCCGTTGTGCTCGTCTTTCCAGCCTTTTTTATGAATGAGTACGTAGATGAAAAGAATCATATAGTCTTTCGAAATATACGCTCTAACTGTCGAAAAAATGGACATAAATTAAAGGATGGGCGTTTGCTCTTGTTATTTTATTATTCCAAAATAAGATGGAGGAGGACACATTTAAATGAGTTTAAAGAAAATATTATTTCACGGCCTTTATACCACGTAAGACAAATTTACAGGTGTCACCCAGTAGAACTTCCTCAACTGATAATCTCCCACTTAATGGAAACAATATCTCTTTACAATTTTGACTTTTGAATTGGGAACCAAGGATGAAAACATCATGATATTTTCGGTTCCGATTTTAATGTATTATTTTTGTTTGTTTGTAGAAATTGTTACGCATAATGTCTTAATGTTTCAATAGTGTAATAAGTTTCACTAAAGGAAAATCTGTAGAATTTACTTGCAAGAATGGCATTTATGTTCATTAAGAGGTAAGATATAGTTGATGCTGTATACGTCATAAAAGATGAACTTTAATGATGGTACTTGAATAAACGAACCCTCCATCCTGAACGCTTAATATAATTATTATTATTTTACACTTTATACTTTAGCAGACTAAAATATTGTTATATTACTCAGCGCTGTGTTAAGGTCTACACGGTGAATCAATGTTTGTATAATTTGAGTGTATTAAACATTTTAAAATTGCACCATAAAGTAAGGTGTTTATTCATATTGAGATCGAAATTCAATAGTATATAGGACAGTATCCATTGAATTTGCTCCTAAAATGAAATTTCTTCTTCTTGGCACAAATCCCTTTTGCTCTCTCGAGCTTTTCTCTCTGGAGCGGCCAGTGTTGGATGGAACGAGCGAGATTACTCGGCCAAAGAGAGATTCTCAGTGATGCCACGCAGACTGATGGAGATCGATTGGAACTTCTTTGAGCAGCTGCACATGACAGATATCTTTCTCCCGGGATGAAAGAAATGATTGCCACGGAGAAGATCTTGACGTAAGGGAATTTTCATCTAAGTGAAGGGGATCACTGGTTCTGGACATAATAGTGCGTTGCTACCTCAAGAAATTGAATTTTAAAAATCACATTTTCACTTAGTGCAACGGATTTTATGTATCTAACTATTAAAGAGGATAAGCTTAGAAATGAAAGATTTCGAGAGCAGTTTAAATTTTACTCATTTTAGTACAAACCAAAATTTTGAAAATAATTTGTTACAGTAAATATCCCAACTGAAAAAAAAAAAATTACCTAAAAACACAACTTGCATAAGTGATAACTTTCGGTCAGGTGAAAATGGCGACGAGTCGGGAATCTAACCCGGGACTCCTACTTTGATCGCAGGTGTGTTAACCACTACACCACCCGTTCGCCTTCCACAACTGAACACCATTTCCTCCCACACCTTGGTCCCGGGTTCGATTCCCGACTCGTCGCCATTTTCACCTGACCGAAAGTTATCACATATCTTCTCCACGTGTAGGGCACACGGAAGAAATATGTACACAACTTCGNTTCACCTGACCGAAAGTTATCACATATCTTCTCCACGTGTAGGGCACACGGAAGAAATATGTACACAACTTCGATAAGTACACGGAAACGAGGAAAAAAACAGATTTTTACACTCACAACTTACCAGAACATCTGTTAGTCTCATATCATGAAAAAACATTGATTATTTTTATTAAAATTGCGTATTTATTATAAAAAATAATAATTTTAAAATGAATTCTATTTACTTTTGTGGGGAAAAATTTGGAACATTGAGCCTCTCTATCATGATGTGATGGAGTGTTATTTGACACTACCTCCCTTTTCATCTGCTCTTTGACACCGATAGAGTTATTGGATGCAGAAGACTGCATTCAAAGACAGTCATGTTATATTAATGAAAGGAAAGTGTTATAGGTAAATCCAAGATTAAAAACCACTCATACAGAAGGTGCGAACTATACTCTGATACTAGCTGATTACCGGGTTTTGCCCGAGATTTTTCTTAGACCAATCTTTCTTTTAGAATTCATTTACTCAAGGAAAAAAATACTATCTATATTGCAAAGTCAAAATACTTACTTTTTTTAAAAACATATGAAGTGCATTCTAATTTTATAAATTCATAAACACAAATTTAATACACAACTTGATTGTATACATTATTTTACTATTTTGAGTTTCACCAACAGTCACAAAATATATCCTTGAATGAAACGACCCTCAATCAAGCAAGTTGAGTATCAATTGCAACGTCACCAATTAGCCTAGCTCACCACTTCATCCTTAGGAGAGTTACGGGTATTTAACTTCATGTGCGCTGAACTTGTACTTATACGTCACCATGCCACAGTTTTTCTGAAAGGACCCGAAATCTATGGATTAAACCCATCTTTTTCGATTTAATATTTTTACATGA
>NNCF01127680.1:208251-320822 GCA_002313205.1 Laupala kohalensis
TTGCCCAACTCCTAAATAACATCGGAAGTGTTTCTATTTACCTCGGCATCTAAGGTAGAACGAATTCACTCGTCGGAAGACGAATTTTCACTTCCGAAGCAACTCATAATGGCGGCAGCGCGGCTGCTCCATTCCACTAAAATGTTTGTAAAATCTAAACTGTTCGTCCAAATGTTACGATTTAAAGACAAGACTTTTTAAATTTTGTTACATGCACAAAACAAAAAACCCAATTTGACTTTTTCCTTCTTAAATGAAGAATTCTCTTAAATTGAAGCACTCTCTTAAATTGAAGAATTTTGACACTTCTATATTAATGACTTTTTTTAATAATTTGGTTAACCCTTGCAGATAAGACATACACTATCGCGGACTTCGGAGAACTCTTTGAGGCGAGCAATATTGCCATTCATAATTGCCACATGCCTCTAACCGTCTAGATAGCGTAAGAAAATATATCTTTCATTTTCCCCCAACTTCATCGGTATTTATCCTCAAAATCATTTACTTTTTTGACGCAGTTTTTCACCCATATACAGTTCTTCTTGAACATCCTATACCATTGCTAAATTTCATCACGATCGATTCAGTGGTTTAGTCGTGAAAAGAAAGTAAACAGACATTCCTTTCGTTATTCGTCGCATCACGAACGGTGCTCGCCCTTTCGCGCAGCCTGTCTGTCTTTTGAGACACATCAAAGTAAGCCGAGCATAGACGAATATTCTGCAGTGACCTGTTCGTGGTTCTGTCCACATATTCATGCTTTTACGAATATGAAGGATAGCGAGTATACTAGTAATACGCTTTCAAGTTATTTCGAGTAAGTAATCAGGGTTGCTCAGAATCAGAATAAATCATTCTTTTGAATAAAAGAATAAGAGCATATTAAAATAATTCATTATTTCACGTAGCAAAAACAACGAATAAAAATGTATTTTTATTTGATGAACATTGATTCACGAAAACGAGTTATACTTTTATTATAAGAAAATAAATAACGAATACAAATTTATTATTTTATTCGATTAACATTGAATAACGAATAAAAACTTATTTCTTTTTTAACATACATTGAATGACGAAAAGAAAGTTATTCTTTTATTCGACTAAAATTGAATGACGAATAAAAAGTTATTCTTTCATTTGACAAAATTACTTGTAATAACGAATAAAAAGTTACTCTTGTTTGACGTACAATTAATAATGAGTTATTATTTTATCGTGCTGCCGTCGAGAATGCATTATTTTTAGTAATACAATATAAAACTTTTCCTTTTTCTGGTTTACTTTTGTTCTTGGTACAATTAGTATCAAATGAATCTGCACTTCTTTGTGTTGCAAAGAATACATTAATCGTATGAGAATTGTGGTCATTCTGACTAAAGAGTGTGCAATTCTTTTCAATCACTAGTTCTTCCTTGGTTAGTCGTTCATCGAACATAAAGTATATTTTAGAATTGAAACCTAGGATATTGATCGAGAAAGCGTAGAGAGGAAATTATTAAGTAATTTGTAAATTAAGTATTTAGTTAAGAAGGTAATTCAAAAACGTTTTAGTGCATCCATTAGAACAAGAAGTTAATTTTTTAACCTTCATTACACATAAATAAGCTAAAAATTTGAAGAAGTTCATTTGCTCCCTAACTGCGTAATTAAGACAATTTCTTACAGTTTAAAGAATGCATTTCAAAATTAAGAAGAAAATGATCTCCCTTAATTACATAAAATATTTTTCTATTCCAGCTGACGTATCATTGTCATACACTGATCTACCTAGTTTTATTTCACCTTTTACCTCACATTTGTTGTTTAAATATTCTTTGAGTTTATTTTAATATAAACTTGAGGAGGAAGGGGGGAATCACCCATTATTTTATTTTAGGTTACATAATCAGCTGAACATTGATAATAACCAATATTATGCACTACTATGTTTAATATGTAACGGTTGCAATTATAAAGTTAGGTATACATATAAGTAAAGATTAGGGTAGAGTGTAAGGAGAGTCCGTGGGCGGTAGTGATTCTAAACTACACAGAAGTGTGAGAACCGGTTCTTGAAAAATACTTGCTCATTAAAGGGTAATATGTATTTCCAATATTTTACGGACATAAAGGAATGAATGGACAGAATGTAGAAAATCGTGAAAGAAATGAGGAGGACGATTTGATTTGTATGGTATGTATCGACTACGAATATGTGACAGGGTGACGAATAACCGAAGACGGGCACTGGAGAAACAAATATTGGATAATGTTTTACTGCTAACAAATATAAATGAACAAAATACTTGTATAGCCACTTGATAAATCTGTAATAGACTTGAAAATAACAAAAAATGCGAGATTTTTAGATAGAAGGGTGAAAGATTGTGAAAGCAGTAAGAAGAGAACGTGCGGGGATACAGTTAATGTGACGGAGAAAGGACAAAACCGAAAAATCGAAGATGCAAGACGGATGAATGAAGAATAATAAGAGTTATTTGATTAAATTAATATGAAAGTAAAGAAGAAATAGAGATGAAGTGGCAAATATGGTAGAGAAAAAGGATATGAAGGGCTCTATACTTGAAATTCAATTTACTAAAGGAATGCAGAGAGTGCTAGGTGGAACAAACGAGGAGATGTGGACTGATATGATGCACGGGGTTCTTAGGGAAAGAAGTAATAAGTTGCGAAGGGAATTATCGAAGAGGAGACAGAAGACGATGGATAAGGCAGAAGATATATAGTTAAGCAGATAGTTTAAGATTGATGTGAAGGAGGGGAAGAAGCAGGGTTGGGATAATTTACAAATGAAAAGCATGTTGGAAACTCCGAATCAAATAAGCAGCGAATATTGTGAGAAGCATGAAGATATGAAGTAGAAATATGGTCAAAGGGCGACATCTGTGAACATGGAAGAGATAGGAGATAGAATACTGAGAATCTTAGTTGGAGATGACGTAGATGAGGACATGAGGAAGAGATGATGAAGGAAGAGAAAACTGGACTATCCTGCCAGAATTGAGGATATTGATGAAGGAAGTAAGAGAAAAAAGGTACCCAGCAAAGATAGGATAACCTAAGCATTGTTATGATTACTATAGAATTGTATGGGCATTGCTTGAAGAAGTAATATAATGTTTGTGCAAAAGGCATATCTTCCAGATGCGTGGAATTTCTGAGAGTAATATCATGAATTCTGAGAGTAATATCATGAAGATATAACAAGAGACCCAGGCACACCAGAGTCGTACGGACCAACACCTCTGGTGCCCTCCCAGGGGAAGATTTTTAATAAATAAATCACAAAAACATTAATGGATTATTTGGTACGGTAAGGTAAGTTGGATAATAGACATTATGGGTTAAGAAAGAGACGGTCACAGAAGATGCTATTCTTCGACTGTTAGATGATCTGAAAACACGAAAGAGAATATAATATTTATGGAAATGAGAGGAGCATTCGATAATGCATATTTGGTCGTAATATTATAAACAATGAGGATTTTTCAACAGACAACATTACACCTCAAAACGATCTGTAGTGTGCACACCATACCTCCTAGATATCTCATTTCTCAAAATACCAATAGAATGCAACTACGTTGGAGAATATACTGACATGTAACAATATGGTAGGTCAACTCATAAGAGAATAGAAACAAGTGTCCCCTTAAGAGCGTGGTTCACTTTTGGCGCCCGCACCTTGTACGATATTTAATGTTTTACGAAATTTGACGAAATCACTGAACAGTGAATTCTTTTAGTCCATGTGTGAATTCCTTCTCCAGTTTGAACCTCATTTTTCAGTTTTTCTTGTTCTTCAAATATGTAAAGGATGAGTCGTCATTTCAAGAGATTTGGTAAGGGAATGGATTCAAACTATAGTGTTTTTCAAAATAATTATTATTTTTCATGATTTTACATTCGTTGTGAATAATTTTACAACCTACCAGGCTAATTTTCGTCTGTTTCTTTTCCAACATTTTCTAAATTTGCATTTTTTGAAAGAGGGAGGATTAAAATTAAAAAATATATATTAACATTCTTTGAAGTCTACAATGAATAAAAATTCAAAACAGTAGTAAAATTTGCGCACTGGTGAGATTTGCAAGTCCTTTAAGTGACGGAAAAAAATGTTTTCTCTCTCCCAAATTTTATTGCCCGTCCAATCACATTCCCATCCATTTGTGAGCAAAATCCACAAAACTAGGATAGGGAGGAAATTTTAACAAAATTATATCACATTCTTATGTATGAAGTCCATAAATTCAACAGTCAAAATTTGTCATTTTTGATTCGACAGGGTTCTAGCAATGGACACGATTCGTTCAACACATGAACATTACGGACATCAGTGGTTTTTCCTGTTATTATGATATTTTTTACTAGAGGTGCAAAACCATTACACATACTTTTTCATATGTTTCTCCGTCTGCAGCAGAGCGTGAGAAAAAATTATATTGTGAAAAGGTCATTTCTGGGATGGTCATTTTGGTCGTCTTCCGCTGCACTATTCATGCTAAAGTCGCTAGATGAAGTTATTACTGTCTTTTATTTGAAAGTAAAATAAATATTCAGAATATTATTTCAAAGCATTTAGCGACATATCAGTCTTAGAAATATCGTAAAAGTGTTATGTAAAAGAAATTTCGTTGTAGACAGAAATTGATGTATTTCGTTTGGCGTCCTTCTATGTATTTTATCCTTTCATTTCAGTTTACCAAAAGTGTATTGTACATCTGCATGGTCCATTTACACTGCATTCAAGTGCATAGTATTCAAGCTTCTTGAAACAGTAAACTAATGTGTAAATGTAGCAGATAAATTATTTTACTGCGTCTATACCAAACTTTGAAGCGAAATACCGCTAATGCGGATGTAATGCATACTAATTGTACTTTACGTGCAGAAAATGTAAGCAAAATCGTTGGAGCCATTTTTGAGAAACATTCAAAAGAGCAGTTTGACCTTTATGTTTAGTACCTTTTGTTTTCAAGTAAACAAATTAGAGCACGAGCATCGATAACGAGTAAATTCTACCGTAAATACGAAATGCGAATTAAAATGTTTAATTCATTTACTCAGAATCGCTGCGTACAGACGGATAGACGGAAGGACGTTATGCCAAAAAACACTTTTTCAGAATTAGGGATCACCAAAACGGATATTTCCGTCTAAATCTCGCTTTCGATTTTTATTTGTAAACATTTTTATATACTACGTATATGAGAAAATAACTGATATCAGTTGTCTATTGGTAGCGTCGTATCTCCCATAATATCTCTGAACTCTAGAACGTGTGTTAATACTCTGCTCGGTGGGATATGTTTCTCTCACACACGAGAGATAATTAATGATTTGAAACCAAGTATCCCACCACCTGACCATCCCAATTTCTCACCCTCGTCACGGTCAGGCGGAAGAGCAGGATTCTTGACAATAAGTAAAAAATTGCGAGATATTCTATAATTTAGGCATTTTTATTCTTGTTACAATTGATAACAAAAAAGGCTATGCTTTTTGTATTGCAAGGAATAACTTGTTGTGAACAGAACACTGTTACACAATGAATGTTTTTCAAGCAATATGTGGATATTAATAAAAGTAATAATATAAATTATATGGTGTAGTGGGAATGTATTTATTTATATTTACAGAGCCTATTTTTATTGTCCTGTTTCCATCTTGGTAGACATTATGAGACTTTTCATTAATCATATTCGGTTACGCTCTTTTGCATACCTTTGCTGCTTCTTAATTTTGTTAATTTGTAATACTTTAGTTCAAAACTTATTTTATGTTTTTATGTGTGTGTAAATAAGAAATCAGCAGATTGTTTCTTAGAAGGAATCTAAAGGCGTGGTGTGTACCAAACGCGCTGTGTCGAGCGAAGCTGATGACATAAAATGGAGCCTAGAGATATAATAACCGACGAAATAATTGGCCAAGGCATCGCATCTTGATATAATGATTAACATTAAAGTGTAGTGTTATAATGTATCTAAGATTGGTTGCAGTTGTAATCTTTAGAGTTCCGATTGTGACTTGTAAAGAGGAAGTGTGAAATGGTTCATGGGGCTTGCTCTGGCATTGCCACTGATAGCCGCCGAGTTGCATTGAGACAGAGAGTGTGATTTGACATCTCTCTCACTGGCAACGTATATTTTTATGTGAACAGTGGTTCATTGATATATTGTGATAATACTTGCAATGTGCATTGTGAGTATTGTATGATACTAAAATTCAATAGTTAACTCTAAAACGGTGATTTTTATAAGGTTTTGATCGTTGAAAAGTAAAAAGTACATTAATACATTCAGAATTGTTTGTTAACATTTTATATCACTTAAACAACTTCAGTAAATTCCTGCTTTCATGTGCCACGATAAATGTTATGAAGATAAGATGTTGACTCTAGTCATTCAAATTTTATTACGAAATATTCATAATTTTTCATTCAATATTTGTTAGTGAAAATCTGTATTATATTAGAATTAATACACACATTGATAAAATTTTCATGTCATGAAATATTCAATAAAGAATTTCCAGTGATAATTTATTTTAAGATAAATCCTCAATTAACCTTAAGAATATCAACATTTCCTGCACAATATAATTATTTATTAATTTTGTATGAATAACGAATGATTTTTTTAATTTAACATCTTTTTTCATAAGAATAAGAATATTACCAGCCCTGTAAGTAATTGCTGAAAAAACTAATTATTCGTAATTTTTCTCCTTATCATACAAATAAGTGTTTTTAGAAGTGATGAAATAGAGAAATTTGAAGTAATAAAGTAGTGATGGGGTAACTCCATTTATTATTTCTAACGTGGTCATACGCAGTTTGCAACTGCTTTTTTACTATAAAGTTTATTTGATGAGAGATTTAATTCACTTTAATTTACTTTTTTATTAAGCGTTCTAAAGTTTCACAGTGTAGCGACACGCTGCATAGTGACATTCACTAATAGTCACCAAAGCCAACTCCCACGAACTTGACTCCCATCACTACAGGGAGACCTGGTCGACTGTTAGAACCTAGCAACGGGACTTGTTGATTTAGAAACTATGATATCATTCTACCGCTCTTTCTCACCGGAGTGATATCGGTTCTTGTACTCAATGCCCACGTACAATATCAACGCTTAAATTCAGTGCTGAAGTTCAATTCGGAATCAGAACAATTTACTCGCCGAATTATTATCCGAGCCAAAGCGCTCAAACATTCAGTGACTTTCTCAGATTTCCACGGACTTTATGTATGTGCTACATGTGAGTAATATGCATTGAAATATGCCCTATCAGGAATTGGTATAAACTCATTTAACTGTTCAATTATCACTAGGGGATCAATGACAAAACGACCATGCATCTTATTTCATGTATCTTGTAATGTACGTTCCTCGTTCTCAGTCTGCGCACATTAAATGACCTGTGCCTTTTAAATTGAATCTATGTCTACATAATTTCTTATAGCGTATTTAATTTTACGTTCTCGTATCTACTTATATTGTGTGGTGAATTCATATCAGAACACGCTTGCAACATTCAAGTGTTAATACCAAGCTAATAATGGTAAAGATGAATAACTCCCCGCCAACAGTATTGAACGTGTATTGACATTATTAGCATTATCTATTTTTGTAGTAGTATTAGCACATATTTCCTGTACACGAAATGTTTAGGAAATAAAAAATGTTAAAATAAAAAATATGATAATAAATAATAAAAATATACCACTTAAGTGTAATGAAAGATATTTGAATAAATAAATAGTGGTATGTTGTAGAGACACAAATTAATATAGTTATATAATATTGATTCTTTTTGAGTGGATAAAAACTATAATGATTATAAGGATCCTTAATTTGAGATTACCGATTACCATAGCTAAATCCATATGGAATAAAAATTAATTTCATTGATTCAATTAAGATTAGATAAGACCCATTTACTTTACTTAACATCATTTCACAAGACAACTGCATACGCAGCGGAATCTGTGATTACTTCAGATTCATCGTCCATAACCTCTAATTATTAACACGAATATTTGTCGTTCCCAGAGCGAGCACGTGTTCGGTAAATTGCTTATGCCTGGATCAGTGTGCTCGTCAATAGGCGAATACTCGGGAAATACCCCGAGCAAGTCGCTAGCGTTCGGGATTCGCTGTGCGGTTGCTCGGGTTTCGCCGAATAACGAATGTGTGGAGCCGCCTTTACATCCCGTTTCGTCCACCACCGCGAATCCTACTTTGATCAGACAGGATGTGAAGCAGTGTCACCAGAGGTAGAGGGGAGTACGGGTCGCCTAGCACTCCATAATACTTCAAACTGTAGGAAATGATTCAAACGAAATATCGATTTCGTGTAAACAATTAACTTTGCTTTGTCATTGTTTTATTTGTAGTAATTGTGAGAATACAATTAATAATACTAGTCATTGGTTAACGGATAATTGAATCTCAAATATCACTTATAAATTTGTCATGTGGTAAAACTAAATTAACTAACGTGTTTTTTGTTTAATACCTTCTAATTAGCACTATACGTGTTGTGTCCATTCTTCCCTCGCGTCCAGTGCAGCGACCTGTGTTCTACTTAATCCTGAAATTGCGAGGATCACCTCGACCTCTCTGTAGAAGGTTTCCACGCGGTTGCTGCCGTTGGCACCGTTGCAACACTTACCAAGTTGTTGCTTTTCCGATTAACAAGTTTATAAGAAGTATAAATATACAATAAATTTTATGTCTACATGACTTATTTGTATGGCGTCGATGTCGAAGAGCGCCGAGGCTAAATACGGTCTTTCAACATCCCGTAACGGCTCTGGTAATTACTGAAATTTTCGAGGCATTTCTAAAAGCTTTCGGCGTTTAGTGTGAGGAGTAGGGATCTTATATTAGATTTGCTTCATTTCGGTATTTGAGGCATTTCGAGAAGGTTGGGTGGGTGCACTGAGCACGTAGATGCATTTCATGCTCCGGTGACGTTTCGTTTCGGAGTTTGTTTTGGGAAGAGCTAGCGTTCCGAAGCATGTACAGTGAACTTTCGACCCGTACACTAACCTCACCGTCAGGTACTTGTTCATTCAATCTCGACCCGTGGTTTTACGCTCCTGAACATCGGGCCTCCAGGCTTGATTCGTTCCTATAGATAGACGTATTTGATTTTCTGAAGTTTTACTAGTTGGACCGTTACTTCGAGTAAATATTCAAATTGTAGTGTTGAATTTTAATTTTTACCCCTAATACCAATCACGGTCACGTCTTTATTTTTATTTTTTATTGGATTGTTGATCTTAAAGAATTAAGTTTGTTGAATGATATATTAAATTTGTGAATTATCATCCTTGGTACAATTTTATTATTAGTGTATCAATGCCTCCTAGATATCGTGCTAGTATCGTTTTTTTTTTTTCGAAATCATGATTCTGTGCTTCCCTCATACGACGAAGGCTCTTCGTCTACAGGGTGAAATCATTTCTGCGTCAGCTGAATCATATCTTCGCTACGCATAGTCGTGAAAATCTCCAAGTACTTTAGTACTACGAAACAAACCAGAACGCTCCATTCTCATTATATGCAGTAATGTCGTATCACTAATTTTCTGTGTAAAAATTGCGTAGTGATATTGTTGCGCATAATGAGAATGGCACATTCTAAAGTAATGTGTAACGTTTTCTAGTTTAAGATCTCATCTTTGGTATGTATGTATTGTCTTGCGTGTCTTCGTTGTGATTTCCTTTATACTTACCACTGAGGAAAGTTTTCTTGGTAAATTACGAACCAGAGTATTTCTCAATAAAAATAGTGATCTCACTCTACTGAAATTCATTAGTTCAAAATAAGACTTTTGGAACTAATTTCAAATTCTAGATACAATTTTTATATTGATACTCCCTATTCCCATTGTTTTTCGGGTGGAAAGCAGAAAAATTGGAATATTTTTGGCGATAAATTGATAGTTCCAGAATATCGATGGGCATAGAAGGTCACGTTATGCTTAACAGATAGGTTATATTTTGTTTTATTGCTTGTATTGCTTCATATGAAAAATTCATACTGCTCTTCGATTGTGGGATGAGCCACAGACGGGGTGGAGAGTTGGTTTTTTTTTTGAACGGACTTATCTCGAAGTAACTTCGTTGTCACAAAGAAATGTAATGTAAACTTCCTGGACAAAAGTTGCGAAATATTCCAGAAACTAAAGATAACAAATATCCATGTGACATATCATTATTATGTTTTTATGTATTTCCATTTTCCATGTGTATCTACAAATTTATTTTTCTTTGTGTCGTATCTCAATAATTTGACAGCAATACCAGACAATGCATTACTTTTTTAAGTTTAAAAAAAACCAACTTACATAAGAAAACTGGTGGCGTTTTTTGAGTTTTTTTTATTTTAATTTTTTATTATTAATATTTTGTGCATTGTATTATCATATTGATGTTGACCAAGTTATGTCAAGATTCTCGTTGTTCAGGAATGATTTGCTCCAAATTAATTGTGTAATTTCATATTTTTAATGTGAAATAGAAAATATAAATAAATTTCTTCTACCATTTTTATATTCATTACATACAAAAACACGACCTATCGGTAGATTATTAATATGTTATTAATTTCAATTACACAACGTTCTGTCTTCAACTTCTCCATGAGTCTTTTAATCGATTGAAATAAATAATGTACTAAATAATGAAATTCTAATTTCAAAAATAATATGCATTATCAATGTTTTTAATCTATAGAAANAAGTAATGTTTTTAATCTATAGAAAATAATAGTGTTAATGCAACACGTAACACTTTTATTTATTTTTACTTTGGTGGTTATGTATCGCTTTTGGGAAGTAAAAGGTATAGCTTCAAAAGTGCTTCAGGAACTTAATATATATTTGTAGAAATATCCTCTGGATGTTAGTTTTCATCTTTCTCTTGTTTATGTTGAATATTTATGTTTTTACTATTGGACCAAATTATCATCATTTCAGCGTTTTGACTCTCGTGTCATTTTCTACAGTTGTGTCATTGTTTCACCGGGTATTATCAATACTAAAAGGGACCAGCACGCGACATTAGAGTGCAATTTTTAATTACTTCCTTTTTATTTTAAATATACAAATGTTACTCAACCAACATAATCCTTCGATATTAATAAATTGAAAAATAAAATTATTTAATTTTGCCATGAGAACAACTGATATTACAAACGAGTCATACATTTTATTGTTCATTTGCTCTACACTTTATTTTTATTTAATCGACTTGTTTCGCTCGCAGTAGGTTTTACCCCAAATCTCTATTTGCCTCCGCATGGTCGCTCGTGCTTTTCTTGCCCAGGTGCTCTTGAGGAATTCCCCTTAGCCACATCTCCAAGCCTCGACAACAATTTGTCGTTATTGACAATACAATGCTTTCTTATGGGGCAAACTCTGGTTCATTTCTTATATACTTGACGTGATATAGTGTGCCCGATATACATAATATTGGGATTGTGCACACCTTTCAATCATGGGCTACGAGATGTTGTGCATTATAGTTTGAGTGTATTAAACACCCTAAAAATAGTGTCTCAACGGGAAATGCTTGCCGTTGGCGTCATTAACATATCGTTGTACGAATTATACAATCGATGAACGTATGCATAATCATTTATTTGCTATTACGGCCCATCTAAGATAAGATGAAGCAAGATATCTATATGTAGAATATATAATTCTTTGGCCAAAGATTTCATTAATTGCAGGATACTTATGATGTTNTCTAAGATAAGATGAAGCAAGATATCTATATGTAGAATATATAATTCTTTGACCAAAGATTTCATTAATTGCAGGATACTTATGATGTTCCTTCATGCTTACAATCTGTTGCATCATCCCCAAAATTCCCTAGGGATACTCACCAGGTGGTAAGCATACGTGAAGCCTGGTCCTCGGTTACTCACAGCTGGCTAAGGGCTTAGAATATTTTGATGCTGCAAGTTATAAGTAAACTAATAAGGTGGGGAAAGACTCTTCGTGCTATAGGTAACCTAATAAGATCTTCCACCTTTATTATGTTACAAAGCGTTAAAAGTGAGAGAATGAAATATTTCTACACCTCCGTGACCCCCTGCACAAAGAAGGTTAACTTACATTTTTATATTGCCTACTTCCAGTATTTTTTATGGTAGTATAAGCAACCTGGGGCATGTTTTTGAATGTCCTGAATTTTTTAAATGAAAGATTTAACTATTATATACTAACTCATTCAATAAAATTTAAACTTTGTGGAACTAATGTTTGAATAAAACCATCTTGAAGTTGTAGAGTGTCTTATGGATAAATTCTATGATGCAATGGTTATCAAATACATTCCTATGTAAATTCTATTGGAATCGATCTAAAATACTATCACATGTGTCACCAAATTTCACACAGAAAAGATCAGTACGAAATTTGTACACAGTTGTCTTTCCACACAATTAAGAAAGTTATTCAACGAACATACTCGCAAAAACCCTTGTCAAACCAACGACAGTTTTTCAAATACAGTGTTTCAATTTAACGGTATAACTATTGATTCGCAGGTTTTGATACACCATATTTCATGAAATACTGTTATAATTACTAATTTTAATGTAAAAAATTAGATAGCATTAAGGAAATTTTCGTAAATGAGTATGAGCTTGACTAGCACGTTCATAAGGTATTAAAAATACTTTTGTTTGTTGCATTCGAAGAAGATATTGTATTCCGATCACTCTGGAAGAATTAACAATTCGAACAATTAACCCTCGTTCTCGAACTGAGAACTTGAAATTAATATTATCAGTTTTGTGTGGGGATGGATACCTTTTAATAAATTTGAAGTAAGAGAAAGTATCAAACAAAGTTAGACACACACGTAGTTCGTAAAATCATTCGAACAAAAATGAGATTGCTTCTCTATACACTAAACATCATTAAATCACCGAGCGGGATTCCCAGAACAATTGCTCCGCGAGTCAGAAATAAAGATAAAATATATTTCTACTACTTTCAACAGAAATTAATTGATAGTTTTCGTATTGTCCTTTTTGTTTCTTAATTAATCTAGTAAAAGGTAACAAGTATTTCACTTGGTCCACTTACAGAAAATCTTCACATAGATAAATTTTACTTCCGTTATGGACACTGCATAATAATTTCTACATTTGCGTTTAATTTAATTTCTTTTTGGCATGGAAGATCCAAATTTATTACATGGAAGGAAAATATAAAAGCTTGGCGGTGAAATACATATTTTATTTTTCATATAATGTTTTTTATTTTGTATTCTCATACAGTAGAAGAATAGGACCAAAGACGTTACTTTTTTGTTTCATGGTCCTCCACACGTCATAGAATAATTTTGAGAGGCAACTGACATATTATTTTCCTAGGAAATGTGAAGCTCCAATTACGTAAAGAGATTTCCGAAATAGTATGTAAATTCTGTTAATAGGGATGTACAGTTGACATGTACTTTCACCTTTTTTGCTTATTAATCTTCTATTTTGTTGAAATTATTTTTTTTTAATGCAAAATCAATTGTGCTAGTCATAATGATTTCCGAATGAACTAAGTAGCAATTGTTTCATTCATAGAGCATGTGGGGTGTTTCGAGAATCGTCGTCACTGTGGAGTGTAATGAAGAGCGTGGGCACTGATGCGATGGCTGCAGGAGGTCGCAGGTCAATTGGCGAGCAAGCTGCCGGAAACCCATGGCGCAAAGGAGCTCGACGCAGTCACCAGACGACCGTAACCTCCCTGCCCACCCACCGTCACCACTTGACTCGTCGTCTGAGGATACCGTGGCTTTAAGGACAGAGTGGTGAATCACTAACAAATCATCCTGCTTGTGGATTTAAGTTACTATCTCCAAATGCTAACAGGTTTTCTAAATTTCATACAACCAATAAAAACTCTGACTCGGATGTTACGGGAAGAAGGGGAGGAATTGTTTGTGGAACAAGATGAACTGAAGATTTTCCGTACAATTCTTGTGTTAAATATTGAACTTGCATAATAATTCTTGAAAGTCACATAAAATAATATTTTCACATAAACCTCTCTCTCCCTCCCCCAATAATACAAAAAGGTTAATCACCATGAATATTTACATTTTAACATTTTTCTCGCCATCAAACAATTGAGTATATTTTTCAAGCACAATTATGAACTATTATTTTTAATTCATAAAGTGAGGTTATTATTTGATTCACTTTTAATAATTTTGAAAAAAAATATTCTATCGTTTTATTCACCAGAAAATCTCCATAATGATCTTTTTTGTTTGTTTCAAAATAATCCTTGTTTAGAAAGCACGATTCGTTGATTGTTAATCCTTGACACGCCTATGCATGGCATTAGCTCTCGGAACAGTATTATTGTATTGTCATTGAAACAGCATATGCACTAAAATGGTTAAATACATAGTTTCTATTGCTTGGTACAATAGAAATTGCTAATAAATTTTCTTGGGATATCATTTTCGAAGTGAATCCCAAATAGTTTCACTCTCTACAATTTTAACATTAATTACACATATGTAACTCATATGTGAACTGATAAAACGTATTGTGCTAGAATATAGTACGATAGTGTTATAAATACATGGGTAAAGTTTTTCTTCTTGTCGGGGATTATTTACGACGCAAAACATTTAGTTCGTCAGAAATGTTTTTCTCTCACTCTACTGAGATCCATCTTAATCAAATATATTCCTACTTCATTTGCCATTTAGATGTGATACCTTTATTAAATTTAATATTATTTTTACGAAATAAATGTTATTGAACTGATTTGATTTTGTAAAGAAATATATCTGTTCTAAGGTTACTGAACTTAGAAAACAAATCTAACTCTGGTTTTCTTGTACGATATGTCACTAGGTAAAACGTATTGAACCTGTTAGTCCGTTTTCTCTGGTTCGAAGTTAAATGAAATGGTGAACCATTTCGTATTTTAATTGATTTTAGTTCATTCCATTCTGTTTGTAAATCGTAATTGGTAGAGAGCAGCTCTAAAGTATCGTGGAATCGCAAACAGGTGGCGCTATGAAGCGACTGCGTCGACGCTGTGCAAAGAAATGAAAATCGAGAGTGCACGCAACAGATCCCGTTAAACTACCGAATAAACACAAGGATTACATGGTAATGTTTTAATGAACTCATGATGCCAGATCGATGGCAGTTGACGTTGTCATCGGAGCGTTTTGCGTCAACGTAGAGACAGACGAGGTTTGGTTGATTCTGCCAACGTCACTCATTTTTCGAAAGCGTGTTCTGTAATTCTCTTAATTGATAGAAAACGTTCGCATTTGCGTTTCATTTCATTTGTTCCGAGAGAGAGAGAGAGAGAGAGCGAGAATGCGTTGTAACTGGTGCTTGCGTTATAAACTGGAGGAGCAAAACATTGTTTATGGTTTTCCATATACTTTCTTTTTTTGCTCTTCCAATATTCTAGCATGGGTCAATTTTGAAAATGTTAAAAAGCGCATGGACTTGAATATTCATATGAATTTCTAAAGGTATTCTCGAGAGGAGTAAAAAATGATGGCGAATGCTAAATTTCAATCATTACACACCGGCTAGCGATGGTGATGACAGGCAAACAGGATGACAATATTTTCGGTATTCTGAATTCACTGGGTTAGAGTTATGCGTTCCTTTAAGATTAATTCGTTTATTTAAACGATGACATTTAATATGGTAAATGCATTAAAGAATAATTAAAAATAAGCATAATTTGTAAAATTAAATGTGATTTGTTTTGAGAATAAAAGGAATTTTTAATTTAGGTAACGCTTTTGCAAATTTTCTTTGCATTTCGTTGTACGTGACATGGAAGTACACTTACTAACCATATTTAAATCTTCAATAGAAATGAGGAGCGAAATCAACTTCATGGGAAAAAGAGAGCTATTGTTCCCCCTTTTGCTGATTTGTATCCGATTATACAAATACGAAACGAGCTGAAAATGCTTTTTTTGTGATCCCGCTGTTCCGAGTTTTCCGTTACCCTTGTGTTTTATAATGTTGGTAGTTTCCCCTTGTGAGGCCATGGAACCAACCGTGCGACGCCCACGGGGTGTAGAGCTCTCGCTTTTTGTACTCGTGTTACGTAAAGCAGTGGCAGCTGAAACCGGATTCTGGTGACCACAGCCTACTATTGCACGCACGTGTCACAGAACATGTCGATAGGGGAAATCACCCATGTTAATACACACTGAAGCTACCGTCTAAAATATTTACAGTTTTTAAACTATTGAATGGTATGAGAGCTAGTGCTGTATGATTTCAGTAAATGCGTAAGGTACCTATGCAAATAACGCCCACTTTACTTTAAATAGTGTATTTCTAATAACTTTCGATACACAAGGTTTTGGACAAAAAATGCATTCATAAGGATTATAAATCTTATAAAACATAAAAATCACATACAAATTTGTTTATTATAATACAAAAGGAATGTAACAAATCATATTAAAACATAAGAAATGAGAAACTTCTTAACACACGAAACGTAACTTGAAGCGTCTGTAATAATCATTTTTAACATATTTTTTTAAAAGTTCAACATTTTATTTTATAAAGAATAACACCACGATGACTGTTTTTTATAAAAAGAGATTATGTCAATGACGTCCTGAGGTCTTTGTGGCACGGCGCGTCACGGACATTACGGTGGTACATATTGTGGTACAAGCGATTTGTGTTTGAGATAGTGTGCACCTATCTTAGTTTCGTTTTTAATTAAACATCACAGAATTTAAAAAATAAAGCTTACTTTTAATATGTTGTGCAGACTTACTCAAGGGTATGGGACAAAGTTCTCTTCGTGTCAAAATATTGTCTTTGGAATGTATAGGGACAATTATAATCATGATATATTAAATGTAATTCAGCATTTGAATGTTAAAAAATGGTTTCATTTCTTTCTTCTACCTATATGTCTGTGCTTCTTCATTTACTTTCGTAATATTTTGTAACATCCAGGAAACTAACGCAGGAACTAACGCAGCTACACCGACTTCAAATAAAAACTCTACGATTATTATAATATTTATAATCACGGTCTCTATCTATTTTCTTTGACACGAAATCTTTGATTAATAACTTTTCCGTTGGTTTTGAGCTATATTACACGAATTAAAGAATGAAAAAATTAAGTTTATTTCCATTTTGAGATGAGGCAGTCCCTTAACCGAAGGGAATGAGGATTGTTTTCTTATCCGTAAGTGGGCAGACCTTTTGTGGGCGTATAACGTAAGTGGTGTGCTGATACTGCATGAAGATAGTCATACGAGTGGTCAACTCACTGTTCATCTCCTGCCTCTTCAATTAGCGCGCCTTATGTTATTGCTTGTCCAACCTCGGCAGCATACCTTGTTTCTTTCATACAAGAAACAAACGTAACTAAATCATTTGCAATCGAAAATTGCGAATGAAATTTCCGATACAACATTTTTCAAATTTTCCACATTATTAATTTTTAAAGCATGTTTCCACAGCTTTGAATGCGAAACATACTGAGTTATTTGATTACCTTCTCATACCCAAGCAGTAAATTCTTGCCTAAAGAGTGCTCTTCTCAATAATAAGATTAAGTAAGAATTTTAAATATTTTAAACCTTCAATTTTAATCACACTAGAGGAAAAATAAGGAGATCAGACAATATAAGCCAAATTATACAGTAGTGATGATTCATTTTTGCTTATATGTACTTATGAAAACCTTTTAAGGTATGCATGTTGGAATATTGATTGTAGACTACAAGCATATTTGCTTATAATTTGCTAATTATTTTTTTTCAATATTCATACATTTTGTTAAATGGCACACATTTATCAAACGATCAGTTTATTTATTCCTTTAATAATAAAAATGTACATTTTACAGATTCAAAGTATTCTCATTGTTCATCAATAAGGAAGACCATGTTAATAGCAATATATACAGTTTTTTTGATTTCTGTTTTGGCACCCTTTTTATACGTTGGCAAATCCTGCTACATTAATATTTCTTTTAACAAGTCGCTTCATGTTACATTAGATTTCTTATCTTATTTGATAATACACCGCGTGAGTTCCGTTTCCCTTTGATAGAAATAAAGCTAATTAAAACGAAAATTTGCTTAATGAATTTACTTCCATGTATACACATTCCGATTCATTATTTTCCTTTAAGAAGCGGTATTTGTAGTTAATAGGCAGGTCGCAATATTTCAAGTTATGTACAAATTGGAGGTATCCTATACAAATTTAAAACATGAAAAATAATTATTTCTAATTCNCTTAAGAAGCGGTATTTGTAGATAAATAGGCAGGTCGCAATATTTCAAGTTATGTACAAATTGGAGGTATCCTATACAAATTTAAAACATGAAAAATAATTATTTCTAATTCTGAATTGATAATTGTAAAAATGTTCTGTTATTTCGATTTTTTAATTGTGAATCCCTGGAAACTGACTATAAATTTAAAACTTAATATTATGTCGAAGAATTCTTCAGGATTAATAACTACTTTATTGTCATGTAAAGGGAGGATTTGGGAAAATAGTATTAGAACGATCCCTAGACTTTTTTATGATTTGATGATTGTGATCTCTTTCGAGATGAAATATTTTTACCCTAGTGTAAAGACTGAAACTTCGTCGAAAACTTTCACGAATGGTTCCTGTCTATTCCACTAACAAATTTGTTCTCGCATATCTACTTACCATATATGGGAAATCACATTTTATTTTCATCGTAGTTTATTATCAATTAACATTTTCACTCTTTAATCATGCTTAAAACACACGTCAAATGGCAAAAAATCATGTTACTCAATTTTGACGGGATGGATTTGATAATAAATTTAATAATAATAATAAATTTATTGTCAAAAAGCAGTATGACCACGTGAAGGACAATAAACTAATTTACTCTCCGGAAGCATTATAAGAATTGAATAAACACAAAATTCACGATTTCTTGTTTCAATAAACACGCCTCTAGACAAAGCCTAGAGAACCTATGTNAAGTTAGCTACGAGTTATAATACTAATAGAATGTTAATATGTTTGTAATTTAACACAAAAAAATTATTTTCACGTACAAATTATTATCGAACTATAGATTACACTGAGTATAATATTTGAAAATTATAAGAATTGAATAAACACAAAATTCACGATTTCTTGTTTCAATAAACACGCCTCTAGACAAAGCCTAGAGNTTATAAGAATTGAATAAACACAAAATTCACGATTTCTTGTTTCAATAAACACGCCTCTAGACAAAGCCTAGAGAACCTATGTAAGAAATCCGCCTCTACCCGAAGGAAAACCGGAGAAAAACCCGGACCAGGTTAATTCATGATTTCGTAGTTGAACCTTGTTGAGTTATAGAAGGAACCTTAAGTGATTTTTCGTTGAAGGCTGACAGGCAAAACACAAGTTGTACGATGACAAACGAAGCCTCGTAAACACTCAGCAAAAAACAAAATCACCCATAGAACATACACCTAAAAATTTGAGCATAAGTAGCAACGACAGGGAGCAGTACAAAACTGACAGTCTGACAGCGATGAAATTCTTACTAACCCTTAAAAAGTCACCCCTAAGATGCACGTTCGCGGTTTATGCCATTTTGTCGCAAAACGGTTAGGTTTTTGAGAAAAATATCTATATGAGAAAATAATCCTCATTTGGTTTCCTACAAAAGAAATCCTTACCATTTTTGAGATAGGTGTAGTCGTTCTCGTGTTGTAAGCTCTCCCATCAGGGGGTTGTTTTCAAAATCTCAATTATCCATCATTTTTCGATAAAGAAATAGTGATTTCGGCATCTTAAGGTCTCAAAGAACTTATTTAACCGAATTCAGTGATATATACAACAAAATTGCTGCGTCAATGTGTACTTTGGTTGAAAAACTATTGTCTCATTGTTAGCGCGAAATGAAGGTGGCTGGCTATCACGTACATATTTCGTCTATTATTCCCTGCGCGCTCTTCGTGTCGCATCTGTGTTTGGAAGTCTACGTGCTTGATATCGTGTGGTGGTGCTTGAAAAATATGTTTAGTTGTATTAACTTGTACAGTCATCTTTTTTTCTTCAGTGAGACTTAGAATTTCTCACAATGCTAAGTTCATTTTAGGGTGTTTTTTTTAAGAATCCGCTTCAATACTTTCATTCACATGAGCATGCAGCATATGAGGTACTGAAATTAAGTGTAGTGTTCGTAACGTTATTGGTTATTAGTTTTAAATGTTGTTTAACAATTGCCAAGTAAACTCCAGTCACGAAAAATGGCGTGTTTATTTGAACCCTATGATTTGAATATCCGGAGGTAAGATTACTGCAAAGAGGAAGGGCATATATAGAATACCCACTGCTTGGATATGCTTCGTAGAGCGAAATCTCGAGATTGCCGGAGAAGAGTCATCACATGCGGATTTACCATAATACGCCGCTGACCCCAACTTGGTTCCAAGTTGATAAAGCGAGTCAGAAGTCCTTTACCGGAAATAATCCTGAATATGCCGTCTCACACTTCGACAACACTAGATCTAATATCGGTCATACTGTTTGAACAATGTATGTATAATATTTTCTTGTAATCCTTAGGTTTTAATTTTGGCTGTTGTTTTTACTGCTTTACATATTTTGTTATGAGAATATTGCTGCTTCAATCTTGATCATTTTTGAAAAAAAAAACCGTCCATTAATGCATCATTACCTGAATGACAGTATACAACTGAATAATGACGAACGATTGATATATTCTCTCAATTTCAAGTACGTACAAGTTTGGGATACAATAAATACTAGCTGAGTGCCCGCAGCTTTGCTCGCGTGAATTCTATAATATGTCTCCAGTTTTATTCTTTCTCATAAAGATGATACCAATCAACACAATAACACCGAAAATTCTGAACTCGTCATACCCTTTCCTGAGGTGCCACACCTTTTATATGTCATAATCTTCCCTGAGGTACTGGGTTTTATAAGGCTGATCGTGGATTTAAGCAGCATCGTAAATATCATTAATAATCTTAGCGACCCCTAAACCTTTGATCTCCACACATATATTGGTAGCTTTCCATTATTTATACGTGTCTACCCTTTCCCATCCCTTACCAAGGGGGTGATTGGATAGTGTTATGTTTCCCATGGGGGCTGAATATGGCTTTACAATATTACAATATGTTACAATGAACTCAGTAATGAACTCGTCACTAATACCTATTATTTTCGATAATTTGTTTATATCATCCCATACCCTTGGGGTGCAATGGGTGTATATCCCCTATCCTTGGGATGCAATGGGTGTATTCGGACTGATTTTGGACATCGGGGTTTTCGAAAATGTCATTAATAATCTCAGCGACTCCGAAAAATATGATCTCAACACTAATATAAGTCATTTACGATATTTTTTTCATTTCATCTCTTTACCAAACGGAGTATATTCCTTCATTGGGGGTGATCGTGGACTTAAGCGACATTGAGAGTGTGACTTTTCTCCTCTGCAACAGCAAAACGGATGTATTCAACACCAATATCGGATTATTTTGATAATTTTAACCTGCTACTCATTCCCAATCCTACCCCAAGGATGCTACGGGTTTAATATCTCCAATTGGGACTATTAGTGAACTTACGAAGCATTAGTGGCGTCCTTATCCATCTCAACGGCACCGATAACTATGGTTTCAAATATGTTATAGGGTGTTTCCATTATTTTTCACGTCTCCCTCTTCCCACCCCCTCCCAAGAGGTGCCAGGGATATCTTATGGTGTTTCTTGTAAGATAGTCAGTCATAGGTGAATCAAGTTTAGTTGAAATTGCTCGAGACAATCAAGAGTTATGGTGGGATATATAGGATACACACATAAAACATTTTAACCTTCATTTCACCCACTTAGGGGAGGAGTTTCGTAAAATCCTTTCTTAGCGGACGTCTACACCCTAAAAGGAATCTACCTATCAAATTTCATTTTAATCATGTTTATAGGCTTTGTAGTTTCTGGGATTTCATGATTAGTCAGTCAGTCAGTCAGTGGCATTTGGCTTTTATATACGTAGATTATCATATTCCATCCTTACCCGGGTTTCTTACATCTTTGAACGGACTTTCCTGGTTGTTCTTCGGATAGAGGCGGATTTTATTAATTGGATCCCTCGGCTCTGGCCTAAGAGCGACAGTCTCATAATACTATTGTTATTGTTAAACGCGAATTTTGAGTCTTATTAATAGTTACGATTTATTAGCAATTTCTTTCACATTACTAAAGACTTGATAATAGTGTATGTATTTGTTTAAACACTTTCTTGAATTCTGTTAAGTACAAAATTATTTGTACTCTGTTGATATTATTACATGTAGCTAACTATTTTTATTCTTATCTTAGGATGAAGCATATTATGATTCTGCCTCAGGGGACAGAAACGATAAATCCTCAACTGCCTTACGCCCCTGATCGGAATTGATGGGATGGTCCCTTGTTTGCTTCCGAAAAGAAAATAAGTTTCTGGTTATATCTGCTTTTTGACAATAAATGTATTTTTTATAATACTTCAATTCAATTATTTATATTTTGTATCATGCATAATATTTAATTGATATGAAATATCTTATTCTGATAACATAATTGTTGGATTTTTATCCTGTTTGATTCATTACAATGTCGATATCAAATACTATATATTCTTCAGACACTTCACGCCATTTCTCCTGGTTACATATTTTACTGTCGTGGGTAAATGTGTGTACAATTTGAAAATTCTCAGAATTTGGGACTTTAGTTATCTCATCTACGTATAATTGGACATAAAATTATCTCTTTGGATTGAAATTTTTTTGACATTCAGTCCTTTCATGTCAGTTACGGATCTCCAAAAGTCTGGTCGTCTGCAGAAGTCCCTGCTGACTCTTTGGATGAGACCCGAAAGGGAGCGCCACGTCTTCTTCACCGTCGTTTTCTCACGTTCTTCTTTTCATCTCTCCCCAAGTCTTGTTGAGTAACTGAAATTTATAGAAAAGGAGTGGTAAGCATAAAGTATCCACGGATTCATGACATGAAGTTGGAAGTTGGAAATTGCTTGTCAAAATTAGCGGCTCAGTAACTTCATCGCTTCATAACATCTATGTTTTAAAATGTATGCGAGTGAAAATTTGGGGTGAGGAAGTTACCATTACATTATTATCAAGACACTTTATAATTGGAAAGAGTCCATGTCATCCCTTTCACGCTAGGACATCTTTAAGGTGAAGATAGATGAAAATTTCGAGAAAAGCAAACAAAAAATCACACTTCAAGATGTCAGGGAGAGCTAGTTTCACGAATACATACTTAATAATGCCCACTCTGGAAGCTGAGATTAAAAAATCACCCACATCTGAAGACCCTCCCCTTACCCACCCACATTCTCTCAAAAGTTTGTGTTTTAGATGTTCAAAACTACTCAGGATGATGTGTTCGTGTCCAAGGAACATTGAAACCCATTGCGAGACACCCCATTCAACATTTCACCCCTTTTGGAAAATTGAGATTTTCTCACGTTTAAATCGTTTAATTCGAGATAAAAAGCATTACGTTTGGTATCATTAGATTTAAGCAGTATATTTGCATAAATTGAGGGGGTGTCCGCCCCCGTCTCCCATATCACTTACCTGAGTGACTGCGAGAAAATGATTTAAGTGAATAGGGAATTGCTCGGTGTGTTAGCACACAAAAGCTAAAGTTAATCGCTTTTACACTTTTCGCATTTTTAATAAAAAACAGAGAAAAGTGGTATCGTGCATCCTTAAGTTCAAAACATTTAATCTATAGAACGGATGGAGGTAGCACAACGACTTCTATGCTGTAAGATGCCCACAACCTTACTGCAAAACGTATGACGTACAGATTTTCTAATCATTAGCGAAGGGTGTCACCATGCGTCATTCTCACGAAATATCGCTGGAGTCGAAGAGCGCCTTTAAATATACAACGCTTTTGCATTAATAAGTATGACGGGTTTCGACACAGTCCGAATCAGGAAACGTAACAATATCTACTGCAAATGACAAGCGACTGTCACAAAACCATCACAGTTCCCTCGCCAAGTATGTAAAGGCGTGCTAACTTACTTACATCTACGGCGTCAGTGGCATCTTCACAAGATATAGGGATTTTGTAGATAAATAGTTTAGCATTTCCGATAAGGTATAGAAGAAATACAATGGTCTTCGCTTCCCTCCTAGATGAAACTCATGTGGATGACATTCTTACATGTAATTTGATCCTGTCTCAAAAATCTGCTATTACTTTACTGAGTTACTTTAGTCTATTTTTGGTTTTTGTTAAAAATAATTAAAAGGATAGATAAACAAATGTTGATAGGATGGTATTAATTTTGAATCCTTTGGATATCCTTAAACAACACCCCTGTACCCTCGCAACGTGAGATAGAAGCCACAAGAAATCTCACGTGTATTGATCGTTAACTGAGATCCCTCGAATGCATCCACCTCAGGGAATCCAAGGTCAAAACGTTTGTGAAACTGACGCTGACATTCCAAAGGCTTCTAATCGCACTGGAAGTACCTTATATACAATTTAATTTGTTATTTCTCTTCAGTTCGAATTCTGTGGTTTGCGTATGGGTAAACTGATATCTAACTTGCGAGTTCTATGGCATTAATAAAAGTGTCATACTTCTAGAAGATAAGAGCGCCACAAATGCATTGAGTTCTTCATAAAAATATACTTGCGTAATTTTTAAGAATTACGTTTCATACAGACACTGAATTACATACAAAATTATTCTCTCACATTTCTCGTGTATTTTTTTTGTTTAACGGAGAACAATGCCTCTTCGACGTCATTTCCTGCTGCACTTACAACTTCCACTAATCAGGAAATTTTGATTCGGAAGATAATCAAAACGGGTCTAATCGGAATATTATGGCAGAAACATTCAAAACATTTTTCTTTATGGTTCGTTTGAAATATCCGTGTACTCGAAGCCAATAAATATATCAAAGAATTTTTTGTGTACTCAGAATTTACATGGTTAATATCAAATTAATATAATTTTGAACCATTGTATTCTCGTGTTCTGAAATACCCATATGATAGTACTTCTACGTTTGATTTGGCAACGACTCATCAAAATGATACATTTAACATTTTCTAAGAAAGTATATAAAAATGAACGAATTTGTTTTACAGTATTAAAGTTTGTCATTTTATACTTCCTTTTAGTTTTCCCTGCATCAACAACTCGTCACTCCTGGGATGATGAAAACGAAAACTATTTGTCTAGTGATAAACTATATATAATTTATAATCATTTACGTAAATAATGCAAACATAATATGTAATACTACTATATGCACATACATACATGTATATCAATATAGAAACCAAACGTGAGATGCCTTTCACAAGTGTCCTTCATTCACAAGCTCTTTCTCGACAACGGGAAACACGAAAAGGGGCTCAAAGGATCGTAAGTTTGTCGAGGGCCACTGCTCGACGCCTGGCGCTGATCTACTCGTTCGAGTGAAAGCGCTCGGTCATTCGCCCGGCGAGTGAAAGGAAAGGTTGCTAATCATATGCTTTACACGAAAGCGGATACGCGAACTGTGTTCCTACATGTTGGCAGCACTTTTATAAATTAGCAACACTATCAAATACAAATAATTACGAGAAATAGAATTAATATTTATTTTTTCGGCACTGCTTATTATTTTGTAAGAGAGGAAAATGTATTTTCCAAACTCTTTCTAGTATTCCTGTAGAGATAAAGTAGTGAAAATAATTAACTCGATGATTATATTCTCGTTCAATCATGTATATAAAAATTGTTTAAAAAATCATCGTATCGTATTCGATAATCCATTCGATCAATGACATTTGAATATTCTCGATGGTGCATTTGAAGACAGACTCCAATAATATTCATATTTTGAAGATCAAATTTAATTCAGACCCGCTACGTCAATGATTCTCTGGTGACTAAGCAAATTCATGCAATAATATGGTCTGAAAAACGACAGCAAAAATGGTTTAAAATATGAAAAAGAATTTATTTTAGATTGTTTTACTAGTTGCAGGTGGTTTAATTTTCTTTGGAAGTAACAATTCTGTACTAATCGGTTACTCCATACACTCACGCACCAGTTTATGAAAATCTATCCCTAAGAGGACGAAAAGGGGACAGTATGTTTATACGTAGTCATTTCTTTTCAAAATTGGTTATTGATTTCTCGGTCACTTCCTAGTTTGCGATCGAGGTAAATTTTCCGTATGTTGTAGGACAGTAGTAGATTTGGGTAACATTGTTCGAAAATCTACCTGTAAAGGGAGCGAATGTATGATTGTTGTATATAATGGGGAGATGTGTGTATGTGTATAAATCTCCATAACTCTAGAATGCCTAGAGTAATTTCAACTAAACGTTGTTCACTGATGGCTATTTGGCAACAACGACTGTACGTAAGACTACCCTAGTACCCCTGGGACGAGGTGGGAAGGGGGTTAAATGTAAATTTTTTTTAAAAAATACGATATCGGATTGGAAACCGTTGAGATGGATGACGATCCCCCCGAATGTTGCGTAAGTTCACAATCAGTCCACAAAAGAGATATTATGCCCCTAGCACCAACGTAATAATCTACATATATTAACATCGTTTAATAAAGACAAACGTCGGATCATAGTTAAGCGGACAAATTTAGCTGTCTGGAAAAATATTAGACTGAAACCTGTAAGACCGAAGAGATTGAAACGTTCTTCCTTTAATTTGATGAACTAATCAATCTTTTAAATGAGAAGGTGAAAACTATCCCTCATTTTTCGTACAACTCTTTTCAATCACAACTAAGAACTGGCGCAGACAATTTTTCAACAATTCAGAATATTTTCACTTCTTCACTATGCACAATATGAGTACAAATCAGCACCTAAATAACTGATTCGAAAAAAATGTTGTTTTATGATAAATGTTAGTATTTATAATGTATCACTCTAAACTAATACCTTTTTGACATCAAATGAGTGAACATTCAATTTCTTAGAAATTCTTCAGTTAGGATTAATCGATATCTGGAACGAGAAAAAGATTATTGACTTCTCCAAATATCTGCGTGAACGTGATCAAGCCCACACTCCGTTTGTTTTTTTATAACAAGTATTAACATCAGCGTTTAAACGATAAAGGAATTTCAAAATTTGCAGATTGTTTCTTTTCATGATATAATATAAGACTCTTACGGAGCAAGTATGGTTTTTCAAGATATGATTAGTAGCTGAACATTTGTAATTTTCTACCATTAATAATGTCGTCCTTAATTCCAACAGATGACAGGTTCTCCCACAGTTTTTGTCGTTTGGCGCCTACATGAAAAACAACTTTTGCTTTCAGCAATTACATGTTGGCAAATTTATTGTTACCCAAATATTTTGGCATGGAATTTGGTGCTCTATAATTTTTTTTATTACAGCTGGAAAATCCTTTCGATTTTTCACCACATATTTTTCTCGAAGTTGTATAGAATAATTGTAAACACCATTTTTGCGACAAATTATTGATATCTGTAGATTTACCAGTAATGCTAAATTGAAAATCATCAGCATGGATATGATGTTGAGTATATTTGAGATTTGTACTGACATATAATGTGTACATGACTTTTTTCCAACTGTAGGATATATTGTCATGCTATTTCCAATGGTAGTACTCAATGTAAGATTCTACAAAATTGCATAAATATATTTTATAGTAGCTTATTTATAACTGTCCCTTGTGCTCTGTAAATCAAATCAATAAATTTAGTTCGTACGATTGACAAGTCTTACAATTAAAATTCGTTATCAAAACAATTCATGTTAATAATAAAATTATTCATTGTTCATTATTATCATTATAATCATTAAAATTGTTCTTTATATTCAACTATCGTCTTGTAAATTATGTCATATTATTCACCACAGATAATATGCATATATGGTAACGAATGGTGAATATAGAAGGTTTGTATGCGGTTAAGGTGTGTGTGTGTTTTTAAGGACTCTAATGACCTTGACGTTGCCGAACCCTTTTTTATTTGCATTTTCATTACTTGTTTCCAGTCTTTCATTCCGATGTTATAATAATTCTTCTTTACGTTTTAAATGCATTATTTTCAATGCCCGTTTCTTCCAATATTTGACTTTTCTTACTATGTGAGAATTGGTGTTGCGTCGGTAATCACCCGTTTTACGTCGTTCCGCGAAGACTTCTTAGAATTCTTTCAAAGAGCATCGTACGCGGTCTCCTTGAAAACGAGGTCGTTTGTGTTATCGGACTCCTGTTTATATTTCTTATGACACTTACACACTGCTGCTTCGCAACACACAAAAAGTCAAAGTACGGGTGCCTGTTCAAATAGTTTTCTGTTGGGGTACTTCCACCGTAAAAAACAATATTATCAAAAGTAATGTCTTCGAGAGCTTTGGTAAATTATTCCTTTAACAACATTTTTTGACAGTTGTATGTTTTGTATTCAACGATTTAGGAAATGTTTGCAGGTAATCTTGTCCATGATGGTTGAGAAAATGGTTAAACGTATTTTAAAGGCTATTACCCGGGATGCATATTGAGACGCAGTCGCACACGCAACGTAGGACACGCCTGCGAGGCACAAGTGAGTGGCACAGGTTTTGTGGCAATACCGCAACTGTCAGGCAGACATGTGCAGCACACCTCTGCGCTGCGTCTCCACTCGCACTGTTCCGCTTTACAACCCGGGTCCACCGAATATGTGGTGCCTCTGCGCTGCGCTGCTTGCGCAACTGGATCTCAATCTGCGCCCCGGGTTATTTTCAACTTTTATGATTTGAAACAAAGGGTTTCCTTTAGAAGATCAAGGTAGTTTCTCCAAAATATCTATAAAAAAGCCTTCTTTACATTTGGGTATTTAATTGAAGATTTTATACTGAAAACGCCAACATGAAATATTATTCGATTAAAAACATACAAATTACGAAATTCAGGAATACACGTCAACCAATATCACACGTGCTTCCTTATCACACGTGACGGAGACGAGCGGAAGTTTACAGGAAAATCGCTCTTTAAAAATGTATTATTTTCTAATCATAAAAAGAGCAAACGAAAAAAATATCGCATATCGTTTTAGTAGATAAGCAACTGAAATTACTCTATTCCTGTGTAAAAATACTTTAAATTACATTAATTTGTACAATTTTCAATAAAAACTTATCATTTCTTTAAGATTCATTGTTTTGCGAAAAAAAACCTACATTAATTGAAATTTTTGTACAGCTGGTGAAATGAGTGGTAAAATGGAAATAAGAAAGCTGGTGCAATTTTCTCTAGTAAATTAATATTCTATCCACAATTCCTAGGTTACTACTCAGTTACTGACACGTGCTCGTATTGTTGGGTGCTAGAGGGAACATTAAGGAATGTTCTCTCGATATGTAATCGCGAAGCGATCGATAAAGAAAAGGGAATACCCCATCCAATTTAATAAAACAAAATATTATAATGACAATAATATAATTGCATAAAAAGGACATTCAAAAGTATCAAAAAGAAAGATACATACTCATCACTTGTGTTGAGTTGAGACATTCCAAAGTTGTGTTGAACACTTGCAGCAAGTCACGTACTTCCAGCAGATGTTCAAATTACAAATTGTTTGAGCGAGGACAAGTCGCACAACTCATGTTCCTCATACGGTGAGGAGCTGAATTAAGATTGCGCAGCAACACCAATCACACACACGATGAACACTCATACAATGACTTTAGTTCAGAGATGCCGAGATTAGAAGCAATGTTGTAGGCCAATCTTCGACGATTCATGCAAATTCCGGATCTATGCCAGCCGTCGAATTGAGTGAACAGAGCGCACCTGTCAGGAACGTGTAACGACAGACGCTGAACTTCTGATCACATTAGCGCATCTAAGTTCCCTATCAACGACCGACCTACGGCGGGAAGCAAACCCGTATATATATATATANTTTTTTGCTGCGATAGAAAAATGAAACATGACTTACGTAAGCTGTTTGCGTTGGAAGCGTGTTCCTCGAATGTTTCGAGAAGAAGTGGCGATGAGAGAACCATGTGGCACGATCGCTTAAAATGAGAAACGTGCGGTGGAGACGGCTAGAGGGGACGAAGAGTGGAGAGAAACAAGCAGGGAATGAAGAGAAACAGGGATAAGTTATTGCAACGGAGCATATTGCGTAGGATTAGGTGAGGAAATATTGCGACTTGGGATGCGAGAATAAATTGTTTCGCTCATGGGTTGATACTTTTCCTCCATTCCTCTGCTGCAACACATTGGACCCAAATTAAGGGAGCAAGGGGTGTGGATGGATATATGATGGCAAAATAAATGGCAATCTTTTGACGAAAATTTTTAGTTACGAGAAAAAATAAATATTATATGAATATAACGAGTGGGCGAAAGAAACAAACGTGATTCGTAATAGAGTTGATGCGTCAGATATTGTCTCTGCAACACTTCGAAACGAATTTTAATATTTCTTCATAGTCAGCGAGACAAATGTCCACATTACCCATGGCACGTAATTATAAGAAGGGAAGAGTGAACCCACGTTTAATGTTTGTTTTAGAACTAAATTTGATTATAAATCATTTTCAAATATGATTATGACACATTGATTAAATACAATATTATCGCCGAAAGGCCGGTAAATTTGAAGAATAGTATTTCGCGTTGGAATTTGTAACACTGGAATGTTTACAATTTCATATTGGACATGCCTGATTTACTTCGTAATGGGTTATTTAATCGTATTTATACAATACATTATGATCTCATGTGTCGCACGATAGGTGAAAATATGGGAGAGATATGTGAGCCTCAGGATCAAGTATGTTTGTATATTATGAAGTTTGTATGTTATTAATAGATTGAAACATGACGAATGTAACGAAAATAATATTTTTCATCTGCCGTGAAAAGACAAAAACAAATTGGCTAATTCATCATTTCTATAACAACTATATTTTATGAAAATTCTAAAATGTATACACCACTGGTTCTGAAATCCAAGAAAACAAAAGCAGAAAGAGTCATCGTAAGATTTTTAAGATCTACTTCGTGTTAAGTTAAATCATACGAGAGGATATAAAGAGGGAAATACAAAATGATTCGCATTGGATGCCTATGTAAAATTTAAAAAATACAATTTGTAACGGTCAGTGTCGGATCTATCTAAGGGGTCTATAGCACCCTCCCCCCCAATTGGACATGAACTCTTAACAGATAAAATTGAAGTTGATAAATGGCATACTTTATAAAAAAAGTGTTGCCAGATTAGTAATTGTTATTAGTTATAATTGTTATTGTTATTAATAAAGCCATATTAATAAAATTAATAATACCATATTAACAAAGTTAATAGTACCATATTAATAATTTTAATAAATTATTGTTATTAATAATACCAGATTGTTAATTATTTATTTGATGCATTTTATTTTAAAGGTAATATTTATAAATTTTATGTTGTAAAACCATAATTTTAATACAAAAATGCTTCTCGGTTAACCCCCACTTACTTACGGTCTAGATCCGCCACTGAACGCAGTAATGTTTACACGCAATTGAATGGAATATTTGATTTTGATATCCTTCTACCTATTTGTTAATACTTCGGACAAAAACGTGTTACTTACAATTTACATTTGTTAATCAAACTATATTCTGCGGAATAATCTCTTCATGGCAGAGCTTAAAATAGCTGAGTTCACAAGTAAGTTTCTGAGCTTTCCATAGTCCACACAGTTCGTTCGCAGAGACAAACCAGCAATCCTGGTTGTACGTACTACATATTACAGTGGATCTCGAGTTGGGATAGAAACTTTGCCATCGGCGCTTCGCCGGTGGCAGCGAGCGAGCGTGAAGACTGAGGTCGACACAAGTGGTCTGGTCGCGACGAGCGACTGCGACACATTGGCAATGGCGATGGTAACACAGACGGGTTTTTGCTCCTGACGACCTTGCCACGGTCGTCGCTCACACTGCAGTCCTGTTTGCTGCTTTGCGCCGCTGATACAGGTACTCGCGTATTACTTTCTGGGTTACTTAAGTTGCTTACATGTATTTTGCTGAACACTTATGTCTTGGGATAATTTCCGAATATTTAATGGATTTGCCAAGATTAGTTGGTCCATTTTTCGAAAACATATTACTTGTACTTAAAACCGGAAAATAATGGACAATCGACACAATACTTATTGGTATATAATGATCAATAAATTGAAAACTAGTTATAGTTGCTCCTATCTTTTGCTTATTGATGAGTTTATTCTTAAATATTTTAAATAATCGAAATGGGTAAGTTTATTCTTAGTTATTTTAAATAATCGAAATTGGTGAAACTATACCTAGTTTTCAATTTCTGTGAAAAATTATTAAACACACTCTATTATTTTCCCTTTAAAAAAGCTTTGTTTTGAGAAAAAGTGATGTTATTAGATGCTCATTAACAGGAATGAGCCCACAATTGCTACCATAGGTAATGCTCTATTTTTTTCCATTCAGGCATAGAGTAGTTCATCATTCCCAGAGAAAACTATATATTTCACATACAATGGATATCGAGGTAAACGTTTAAGTATAACTTTCTTTGAGACTTAATTTGTGACTGTATGAGAGAACTCGAAACAAAAATGGTTTCGGACGATTACAATATTTTCCCTTTACGTACAGAAAAGTAAAAGTCCACCATTTCAAATAAAAACTATCAAAAAATAAATACGAGATTATTATATGAACTATTTAATTGTTACTTTTTTGGACTATAGAGAATAATTTTTATGTATAATCAACAGTTCTAATCTTCAGTATTGCATAGAATGCATTTCACCTTCGGTGCTCCTTAACGAGTTGCAGAGAAGATAAAGAAAGCGTGAGAATTGCCTGCGGAGTGGAGTAGAGCCTATGTCTTCTCTTTGAACTCCGGGGACCATATCCTACGTCCTGAATCACATGAGATCCCTTGGGATTCTCTCTACAGTCGCTCTGAAGACAGAAACCATTGGGGGTGGAGGCACTGCGACATCAGCGAAGAACTTCCACTGCGCTCTCAGTTTAAAGACCGGTGGAAATGGAATAGAATTTGGAGGAAACAAAATGTTTTAAGCTTACACTGAATTTGAGATTATTGTTGGCTATATAAATTAAGTTGGTGTAAATTTTGACGAACAGTTTTATTTGATCTGAAGTATATTTTGATTGCATTCATTCTGACCAATTAAAATGAAATCTGAAGTACAATATTTTATTAGTTGATTGGAGATATTGACAAGATCTTATCTCTTAAAAGCAATACCCTTTTCTCGACCGTAAGCACGCCACTGAAATGTGAACTTATTTTATGGTATTTCTTGTAATAATCATTCTAATAGCAGGTTCAAACCACTCTATTTTTGAACAGGTTCATACAGAAGCCGAAAAGCACTGCCGGAACAAAGGAAGAGAAAATTGTACCTCGGAACACAGGAGTAATAACCCGTTAATGAGAAAAATAGGGAATTACGAGAATCTAAGCTTACCCCCGTCAAGAACTAATCCGGGTCTCTGGTAAATTATTACAATAACCCTTTTTACTTCATTTAATTTCCGAATGATAAAAAACATAAAGAAACATTAAGACAACATATCGTCAGAAAGTATTCGAAACAATTATTACGAGAATCGAACCCAACGTCTGGAGGTATAGTGTTCGAAGAAGAAATATTGAACTTCAACGTAATGTGGAATATTTAAATGTTTGTTTCTCAATAATGATACATACATTTTTCCATGCACGTGGAAGAGGGAAACCTTTGCCTACCTGTTATTTCGTGGAATACTCAGTAGACTGACGAACACAATGCTAATCCTTCTGATGATAATAGGGAAGGATACGTGACTGTAAACTAAGCACGTTTGCAAAAGCACGTGATTAAAACATTTATCACCAAAGGCAACACATTTTGCTTACCTCTGAATGGTGCCACTATGCATACTCCCAGTAATAACACGTCCATCTAAACATTTTTGCTGATGATGGTCATCTAGCCATAAAATAACAACATTGATTCTCATTGCTATAATTCACATCCGTGATTAAGGATTAAGATAGCAATAACGTTTCTATGTTTAAAGAATGTAAGTCGTCTTTCAATAAACTGCTATGAACATCATATAGTGACAAAAAGTTGACTTTATCGTCGTTATGACCGACATCATCGCAAAAAACGTTATCTGAAGGGTATTTTTATATACACCAATATCGTCACCGTAACTCGTGGGTAAATGCGAATCTTTTTTCACTAATTTTCCCTTGAAAGGTGATGTCATTACCGCGTCTTTCCATCAATTAAAAATCTACATCTGGAATAAAATTTCACTTGTTTTCGTTCTGTATCAATTTTATACGTATTATATTTACGTGTTACATTTTTATTTGTTATTTCTTAAAAAATTATCAAATTTCACTCTCACTTCTTGAAGTACTTAACGAGAAGTATAGGCCTATATTAAAACATGAAGATGCAATGAAAATTTTAATATATCATGGTGTGTTAGAAACGAAAAAGTCAAAATATTTTTAAGTTGGAAATATTTAATGTAAAAACTCTTATTTATCCATAAACAAAGGAGAGAGTTTTCTCGCAACAAAAGTTGTATGAACTATTCTGAATTAAATTTCTATGTTTCTATACAACGAATGAAACGCATTTCAACTGTCATGTGTAATGTGGAGTTTCATGAAAGTGTGAATCATCGGTGTGCACTGCGCCTTAACTTCATGAACGATTAAACGAGAGGTTAAACAATTTAAAACGTGATCCTACAAATAGATTTCTCTTTTAATATTATTGCGCCTGTTATTTGAGTTGTTCATCGATCAATTGTGAAGTTCTTTCCTTCTTAATAACTTCTATGTCTCGATGTATTCAAATTAACGATCCTGTACGTTTTGTCATAAATTATTAAAAACAGGGAGGTATTTGCGTTGTTCTAATATAAAGTACAAAAATAATACGAACTTATCCCAAAGTTAAAATAAGTTGAAATAATAAGGTTAAATTTTCATTAAATTAATCTAAACTTACTGACACCGAAAGATGGAGGAATATTTATCTTTTATCATTTTCAAAACACAAAATCATTTTTTAATTCTCTATTTCCTTAAATGTTTCAAAAAAATATTAGCTTTTATTTTTTAAACGTGTTGATGAAACCTCGCCATTTAAAAAGAAATTCAAGTTCCTTGGTCAGGCTGAATGACTGTTGTCCCTCTGCACTCTAGATTTTCTATGAATACTCTGATGTCATGGTAGAAATGTTGTTTGTGGCGCCTAATGTTTGAAGATGAACTCAATGAAAATGATTTTGATTTAAAATTACTCCAATTATGACATCTAAGAATTCCACTCGAACCTTGGTTGACCGACATTTGTTTCTGTTTTTCCTGCACTACACTTAGAGAGTCTGGTTTTGTGGTTGTTGAATATTTCAGTTGCTCCTTACACCTCTTTCACTGTATCCGCGCAGAAACAGTGCCCAGTAAAGACGCTTAGCCTTGGAAAAATTCCGATAGATATGAAATTTTTTAGCACTCTTCAGATCGATGAAAACTTTTCAAAAATTCAGATGAAATAATTATTTAGAAGTGTATACAAATTTTCTGCTGATTTTTTTTAAAGGCTGAATTTCTATTTTGACTGGGCTATAACGAAGATTAACTTGCAGGAATCATTCAATTCCTGACAGTCCGGTTAGCCTTTGATTTTAAACTTACCGTTTCGGTTGCCGTGCTGTAGTCTTCTTTAGAAGTGACTAGGTCGGAGGTTATGACTAGAATCTGAAACGTCAAGTTTCAAATCAGTGACGGGGAACCAACTGGACAGCCAAGTTATCTCTTTCCATACGTATAAAACCGGATAGTGGGAAAAGTCAATGTATCTTTTCTTGAGAAATGCACGTATCACCTTCCAATCTGTCAAATATTATTTTCCTTGTGCGTAAATAATTATTTTCTTATTTTCAAATGAATTTCTTTGAAAGCAATTATTTTCAAGTAATGTCATGAAATGGTTACGTGTGAGTATGCTGTAACGCAGCATACGGATATGTTTCTTGAAAATCAAATAACTAAAATATTTCTTCCGTTACATATCGTATTTTCTGTTTGAGTTCAGTAATAACTTTGTGCTATGTAAATTATGATATTGCTGGATCAATCAAAATCATTAAAAACTTTTAAAAGGAAGATACAAAAAAGAACAATACTTCCATAGTACTCCGCATATATCTCTGTAACCCAGGCTACACTTTTATCTTTTCAGTGGGATTCAAATGGAAAATATTATTTTTATTATTATTGGAAGCTAATTTATGTCGTCCTTCACAATCGATGTGGACTTCACAAAAAAATCAAGATAGCAATAACTGAATGCATGTTGAGAAAGACAGATATTGGATAATAAAGACAGAGTATATACAATGACTTTTTCGCGAAAATATTTATTATTTCAAGAAACAAATGTTACGAATTTTTTTCAACATTGTTTAAAGTCTCATTTCCTACCTAATGAAAGTACATCTTGTATATCTCTAGACTACCTCTTGCGTCGAATCGCGACTTCAATGTAATACGTCATTTTCTTTATTTTTTGGATTTACTCGCGTCTTATAAATAATTTCTTTATTCTATTCCTGCGTATTGAGTGAAAATAGAGTAAAAAACACCTTTTCGTGAGATATTATTTCACAAATTTTTAGAAATAAATGTAGAAGTATTTGTTTATGTGAAGTTTATGATTTGGAAAAAATGTTTCTTTGTAATAAAAGTTTGATTTCGTCACACATTAACATTACGTTTTATTAATTACAGTTGCAGTTCATTCTAGTTTTCTTTTCGCAATATCTCTGAAATTAATTTCCATAAACGTAAAAATTTCCCTATATCTGGTTTGAAAAGTGAATAGGAATATAAAATTCAAAAACAATCGAAACAAATTTGTAACTTTTTAATATTGTTTAGTTCATTAGATTCAGTTTATTTTGTCTCTCACACACATTATTATTCTATTTATTCCCCCTATTAATTTTTACTTCATTACTTGGCAAACCAAGGTTGCTTGCCTGGGTTACAAGGTGTTTTTTTTTTGTTATTTTTTGTGTATTCAAATACAAATATTATCAACTTTAAAAATTCAACAATAGAATGTGTTATACAGTAAGTCAATTTATGTTGTCCAGTATTGTTGAAAGTTGCGAACTACAAAGTAAATATTTTCTAATATCGATACATTTTATGAATTCAGTTAATATCTCTCTTCACAGATAATTATATTATATACTTATTTATGTTCTGTAAATACGTATTAATAATTATATTTGTATTTTTAGTACGTGTAATGTTAAACGTATTTTGTATTTTAACTGTTTTTTAAATTACAAACTTCTTACATTCGATTGAGAAATCGTCGGTATTATTAGGGAAAATATATAGTACATGTACGAAGACGCCTATTGTGTTGTGTAGTAAGAATCTTTCCAGTCTTTCCCAGACCTCGCAGATAAAGAATCCTGTAACTTTATCGGCTTCACAATGCGAGAATCTTCCGTCCCAGAGCGAAACTATTCTCAGTCGACTTTCATCTTCGCGTTTCTTCTATTGTCCGCTTACGATAATTGATCAGTTACCTTTTACTTTTCATGTCTATTTTTTAATTAGGGTTTTTTCTCGGGGAAAATCTACTTTTAAATGAAAGAATACATCTTAGAATTTATTTACATAGCACCAGCCAATCTACCAGTCGTCAACTTTTGCAGAAAACGACCTTTGAATTTCAACGGATGTGACGGAGTTGTTATCATTTGGGAATTGGGACGGTTTGAAAGTACGTAGATAAATTATATTAACCTAGGCATTGCTGTTCAAAGAATGAAATGAAAAAGATATATTTTTAGAGTGACTAATTCAAAACAAGGCAGTACAGTTTTCTTCACTAGTTTCATTCTTGAAGCAAACAGTTTATCTTCCGCCTTCTATTTTACATATCCGACAAGTTTCTTCATCATTGCAGCTCTTGCAGGTGACTTTTCGAAGAGTTAAACTGTTGGGATTATCTCTATTCCAAACTACTTCATGTATGTCCAAACATTTAGGGATAGGTTTCAGTTTAGTTTCAATTAATTTCTCCGTTTCAATAATTTCATAACCAAGGACTTCAATGACTTTTGTCTTACACGAACTCATCCTGGCGAGTAGAGTCTCAGTGTTCGCAATATCTTGGCCTCTTGCAACAGTTTTGTCACATTGGTTTTTAACAATACTTCCAACTGCATCTGCCACGCTCTTTCCAATAAACTCGCTCAATCAATAAACAAAGAAATTTCATTACATTTTAGTTTGTCTTTCACACCTGTAGGTGATCTTATCTGGTGAATTGCTCTATGTTCGTGAGGGAATACTGTCAAAATAGATTATTTCAATCTCTCAATTAGTTTCCCTACTGTGCAGTAATTTTTTTGTTTCGCTGTTATTTTAGTCACAACTATCTCATTCCTGTTATTGAAATAAACATGATCACACAATTTCCATTCATAATAAAATGGTCTGGCTGTTAGAGCACTCCTCTTTCGAGAATGTCCCTATTTTTACATTCTTCACATGATATGTACATACAGCTTTGATTCGAAACATCACAGCACAATCTCTTCATAAAATCTTGAGCTGACTTTTACTGTAAGAGACCTAGCATGTGCATTTTTTAAATTTTGAAATTGAAGTTCACATGTTTTATACAGCTGCAAGTGTCCCTTTCATTTAACTTCTTTTCGCGCACATGGAATGGTTTCATCCTACGGAATGAAGTGTATAATATGTTGAGTTTGTATGTGTCAATAATTTTTTTGTAGAAATTGACAATGCTATCAGTGAGGAATCTTTTTATTTTTTTGATGCCCTTTCTGGATATTACGGCCGATTTTCAGGTTGAATTTTCGTCAACTTCGTAAAAGTTGCTAACCAATCCGACAAATTTATTGTAGGTATCTAGTCTCATCTTTCTTTTTAAATTGGCAGATCTTCCAGCTGTCTTCATTAATCTGGTCATTTTTTTCTGTAGATATGTAGAAATCAGTTNTTTTTTTATAGTTCTTAATGATATTTCCATTCAGAGCTTTAGCTACTATATTCTTCTCATTTTCTGACAAATTCTTCTTGTTAGTCTTTATTTGTTTCTTCATTACTTCCAAAAACACGAGCCATCTTCTGTCTTTTCTGTCTTTCAGAACCTCTTTGACTGTTTTGATAGGCGATGGTGATTTACAAATGTCTTTTTCCTTGAGAAGACGGTAATATCTTTTATCATATTTGTTCTTCCACTTTTTCTCCTTCATGTATTTCTCCTCCAACTCTTTCAAATCTTTACTATTTTTATAATTGTTTTTCCTCCTCCTTGTCTCGCCTGAAGTTTTTTGTCGACTTGTTGATGGCTGAGGTTCAACAGGATCATCTGGAGATGGTGAATCAGGTGGGGAATTCAAATCAATAAATTGGTTGGTTGTTTCCTCAAGCTGCTGTTTGTCCCTTCTTTTATTTGCTTCCGTCCACTTCTGACGTCGAACCTGTATATTTTATTGTATCATGAAAAATCAAAGAATAATAGATATATACAATACCTTCCCTTCTTCCTTCCTCTTTTTCCACCTCTGTCTTTCCTTTTCCTTCTCCGTCTCATGTCGTTGTGGATCTGCTTTAATCCTAGCTCGCGAGAGACGCTTCCTCTCTCTTGCTTGTTCCCTCTTCTTTGCTACCAGTGCTGCATTATGTTTATATGACTTCACCGTATATTTCTGTTGACGTAAATGATCATAATACATTCGATGATGGATAATACTTGAGTAGGTGAGACCTGCCCTTAAACTGTTACCGTACAAACTTCAAATGGTTAAGTGCCAACCTATTACAGGTACACACTTAACAAGAGTTAATTATCATTAAAGCACAGCTCCGTCACTACGTAACAACTCCGTCACAAAGAGTTTTGTATTAATTCAGCTCAAAATAAAAAGCAAAATCGTAAGCTAGCCAAATATAAGTGATACCAGAAAGACGTTTGATTGTCAATCTGTATATTTTGAAAGTATAATACGTACATACCTTTTAAAAAATAATTTAAAAAGTAAAAAAGTGACAACTCCGTCACAAACACAAAGTGACGGTGTTGTACGTTAAGGAATTGCAAAAATGAATTTGGGTAATTTTCTATATTTTTAATTATTTTACGGCAAATATGTAACATAAATTAAAAAAAGGCACCACATTTTGCAAATATTGAGATATATTTCACTAAAATAAAATTTGAGAAACGAATAAAAATCACTGTGACAGAGTTGTAACCAATGATCGTCAATTTCGTACTTACCAAAAAAAATAATTCTTGAAAAAGAAATACGACGCACATCCTCACATCACAAGAGCTACTGCTCAACTGAATGATCTGTTCGCTTCTGTCTGACAAGCTCAAAGATTATCAAAATATGTTTTAACTTGCTTACTTTTCAAATCACCTTATGATGAAAAAGTTGTGACGGTGCTGTAAAAGTTTGCAGACGGATTTTAAATTAAAAAATCTAGGAAATTGAAATCATAAAATTATGAAACCAAGCAAATTATAATTTTTACTAGTTTTAAAAGTAATGCTTTAATCAGAGAGATAATTAGTCATGCCAATAAAAAAAGAAAAATATTCAAATTTCAAAATCATACCGGGTGACATGTGACGGAGCATGTTATTCGGGTATTTAAGTTTGGAAAAAAAGTTGCTGAAGTTTTTTAAACAGAATTTTTTTTGTCTGTGTATCATTAAAATGTCATACGACATAATTCGTGACAAAAATTTCAAGAATAAACTGATAAATAGGAAAACTTAAAGGGACAAGAAAAGTAAAAGTAACTGATAAATGCTCTTACGCCACTCACTCTACATCGCCATCTTGGTGTGGAAATGCTTTGAATGGCTACCAAGATAAACTAGAAACAGTAGCGTAACTACATCTAATGAGGTCCGGGGTGGAAGTCTTTTTGGGGCCCCATCTTCAAATGACGCAGAAATGTGCATGCTTGGCAACCAGTGCAGATTAATCGTGCCACTGAGTATTAAAATATTTAGGTGGGATTTATTTTATAATCCCAACTATTACTTATTTTATTGATGTAAAAATTAATTTTGGTCTTCAGTTGTTTTCTGATTTAGCTGATCCATTTGGAGGCCCCTCACAGGAGGAGGACCGGGGCGGACCACCCCCTCCGCCCCCGCCTAGGTACGCTACCTACTCGAAAGGGATTTCCAGATTATATATCATTACATGTACAACACATTTATCTGTACACTATACATTTCATTATCCAAAGTGTCGAAAGCATTTGCCAAGTATATGATTACATTACCAAGATATGAATAATCTATGATTAGTTGGTAAGCTATTTTCCTATAGTTTGTGCTTTTATTTTATCATTTCCGCTTATGCGTCTTTAGTTGGCTTCTCTTTACTAAACCAAAACTGACTTTCGTCTAAATTTTATTTCAATTTACGGTGTCATTTATTCTATTATAAGTTTTATAATTATTGTAATCAATGGAATCAGTCCGGGCAGAGCGTCCAAACTTTCAAATTTCAAGAGAGCATTGTTCGGCTAATTTGTAAATCTCACCCCCGAAACTCTTGTAAACTTTTATTTAAGGAATTAAATATTTTAACACTTCCCTGCATTTATATTTATGAAACTGTCGTGTTTGTTAAGACCGAATTACTGAAGCACCATCCTTGTTTCATATAAAATAGTTTGGTTGACGAACACAATACTCGCAATGGGAATAATATTCATCGTTCGAGAGTGTCAACTGCGCTTTGCCAAAACGGACTATATCATTCGGGAATCGATCTATATAATTCTCTGCTCAAATATATAAAATATATTGTTAAATTTAATCTCTCAAATCACGCCATTGTTGTAGTACTTTCAAAATATCTGACAACAATTTCAAAACTATTTTCCTGCATGATAGTATTATGTCTTATTATTCATATCCATTTAGTTGTATATGTACTCAACCCTGGCACGGTTGTGTACATTAATTCTGTAGCACCATTCTGGCCCGAGTTCTTCTGCCGTTTTCCTTCGGATAGAGGCGGATTTTTTATAAAGACTCGCTAGGCGCTTGCTTAGGGACGGCATCAATTGAAATAATTATTAGCGAATTGAGTGTTATTTAATAGTTACAAATTATCAACAATACTTTCCGAATGATTTATAGTTCGATAATAACACGTACTTGTGAAATGACTTTTCTGTGTTTTATTAAATACAATATTTGTTGGTATTTGTTAATACTATAACACGTGTCGAACTTTTTTATCGTTAGAATTATGTTGAAATTGTAATCCGCATGTGCCTTACGTCCCTTGATTGGAATTGATGGGATGGTCCCTTGCTTGCTTCCGGAGAGTAAATTAGTTTATTATCCTCCACGCGGTCATACGCAGTTTGTAACTGCTTTTTTACTATAAAGTTTATCATAATTTGACAATTCTTTATAATATTCTGTTATAATAATTGAATAACATGCTAATATTGTATTTAATAACATGCAGTATAAATTTTTTTATTTTATATATTAGATAATTTGAATTACAGTGTTTGGACATGAGTCACTTCACAGATTTAACAGATAAGGGTTTTTTTGTAGCACACGGAATAAAATGCTCATCGAGATTTTTCTTTGTACGTATCTTCTTTCAAGACAACTCTTGAAAGTTTTCGTTGAGAAGGTAAATGGTAAATCATTAGTTTCTAATGAGCAAGGGAGAAACTATAATGCTATAAAGAACGAACTCCGTTGTTAATTATTAACAGATAGATGGTAATTATTAACAGTTACCTACTACAAATGAAAGAAGGAAAGTAACCCTCGAAGGAGTGAATTGTTTATTACATTGCGTTTAGGCTAAATCTAAACATCGTAGCTTTCATTCTTTTACTAAGCGACGTTTGGTGTACATACAGTAGATCGCCCATATATTAGATAATCCAAACTATTAGTTTTCCGAACTAATATTGTCACAGTTCGGATAATAAATAATTCGGATAATCAAAATTCTCTTAACAAAAGAAAGGTAATACAAAAATCACGTTGGCTCAATTTTTTTATTTGTGTATATCGTATACTAAATTGTTCTCCAATGCTGACTGGTCTCCGTTTGGTCTGGAATGGTAATGGCTGCCTCGAAATCTCGCGATAGTTTTGTTACTCTTCATTTGTGTGATGCCAGTTCGAATAACTGACGTTCGGATAGTCAACGCTCTAATGTGTTTCTCTTTTCTTCACTGTACAAAGAAACCCTTATGTATCGTGCGAGGACGGCGATTTAAAAGGAGAATATTATTTTTATTTTTACCCTTATCGCTACAGTCAACGAGTGCTACAATATCCTGTTATTTTCACGGTATTTTATTTTCGTTATACGTACGCATTTCTTTCTCCAAAAACGATTCTGGTACTTATGAATTTGGATAATTGGGCGTTTGAATGATTAGGAGATCTACTGTATGTCTATAATATGTTTTGGTGTTTGCCCCAAAGCGTTCTCTGTCCGCATTTGTGTAAACAACGCGAAAAATTTGCTGTGAGAAACAATCTTCTATTTATTGCGTTAAAAGTTATATTCATTTTTTATAATATTTCGAAAGCTCTCGGAATTTTTATTACCGAAAAAATACGTATATTTTATTTCTGGACAAGTACAGTGCATTCCTGTTCTTCATTTCATGCTGATATCCACAGCAGGGCAGACTTGAACGCTTCCCGCTTGAACTCACTGACGGGGTTAGACTTTATGATCCATGACGAACGAAGCGTACTCAAAAACAACGGCGGAGGGGACGAACCAAAGGAACCCTGCCCGCTGGACCGGCAACTGTGTGGATTTCCATTGTTGCCACGACACTTCGTTTTCTCCGCTCGTAATTTTTTTTTAAATCGCCGTATCTAGTGAGGTATTTTGATCAAAAGGTCGTTTCTTTGACTATGGGAAAGTTTCAAACGGATCTATGAATATGAACGTGATCATAATTGGCGTTTGTCCTACTTTCGGATTTATGATGATACCTCTTGCACTCATTTCATGTCACAGGGAACAAACAATTTCTTACTCGATTATCATAAACATATTAAGTTACCAATATGAATGATGCTTGTTTATCTCCACTGATTCCACGAAGGCGGAGCTGAATAACCGCGAAGTATATTGAAAACTGAAGTAAAATTATTTTTTAGAGAGATCCTGTCATTTTTGTCATCGTGGTGTTGTGTCTGGTAATACATGGTAGATTTCAGAAAAAATATATATAATTAACTAAAAACCACATGTACAATTTGTTTTAAATATACATCATTGCCATCCGAGCAATTAGCTCGCTCAGTCACGTACTTTTAGATAAATACTACGGATGCAATGTACGATATCACTGTCAACTAGCTTTCAAATCTCTCAGTGATATCACCTTCTCACTTATAATCATCATTATAATAATGAAAACCACGTCATTTTGTCGTGAGCTTTTAGGTAACATATCCTGTAATTAAAAATATTCTCGACTCAATGGTGAGCGAAATCAAAATTTTATTGATACCTGTACATTATATCACATTTTAAAAAATTACCCTGACTTTTCTAACCATAAGAAATCGGTGGATTATGAATATCGACATATTGTTTCTGATGCCTGGGAGGTAACTACGCTTCGAGCCTGGTTTTTGTAGTATTTGTAAATGGGAAATGTAGCGTGCAATTGAACCTTATCTACAAGGGGCATTAGGAGGTAGGAGGTGTGTGTTAGGTCTATTGTTAGTAGGTGGACCGGTTAGCTGTGTTTATCAACAATTTGGCCCACGTGAAGGGGTTATTAGAAGTAGTTAGTAATAGCAAGACTTAGTGATAATTGGAGCAGTAGGATCGAGTGGATAGAGGAAGGAAGACTCGCTTTTCAGTAGTCACAGCTATATGAACTAGAAGTGAAAAACTACAAATATTTTCTGGTCCCGCGGAAATCGAACCCGAAGTGCCTTGGTGGAGAGCAAGCATGCTAACCCCTGATCCACCGAATGGGCGAACCTGGTTTGGGTGAAGACCCAAAGATCGTCCGGGGAGAGGTGAGGATAGGAACTTAACAGAGAACTTACTTGGAGAACCAAGTCCATTAAATATATAAAATGAAAACAAAAAAAAACAATAAAATATAACATGAAACGTAATCAGTAAATGTTGATATTATTATTTTTTGTGGGACTTTAGGGCTCGTCAACGTCGTCATAAAAGTTGGTATTACGGTAAATTGTTTTAATGTGAAAAATGATTTTCATAAGATTTCTCAATTTAAAATAAAAAGTCAAATAATGGGACACACATCTCGAGTGTTGGGATCTGCTATTGTATCGTTAATACATGTACAGTGTTTGAGTTATCGCTGACGTTTACAATGACTTTAATTAAATAAATGTACAGGTTCGCATTGGATACTGATTCTGATGGTGGTTAATTAATTTATCACAATTTCTTTTTGAATGTGAAGCTGAAGCTCAGTGGCGAACCTACGCCCGATGAGATCCGTGGCAGGAGTGTTTTTCGGAGACCCTCACCTTCAAGCTATACACGAACGTTTTACATACTTGCTTGCTTGTACATACTTAGCGTAGCAGTGTATTAAAAAAATGAAATTTGTATTTAACAATAACTCATCTATTTTTTATTTACCGTTTAAATTACTTTAGTGTACATTTAAGTTCAAATTGACGTGTATATTTTTGTGCCCCATTTGGAGATCCCCTATAGGATGAGACGCGAAGCAAACAGTCTCTTCCACCCCCTCCTGGATACTCAGCTTCTTCTGCTAGAATTTTTAAATGGTTAGGGTATCTCGAACCAGCATCTGAGACTAAAACCAGTCTCAGAGTTCTAAAATTAAGAATCCTCCATGCTTTTTTAAAAATTTAGTGTAATGTGCTTAAGCAGGTTCAAGGTCGTAACTAACATCCTGCTCAGCAGGCGGCATGTGATATTTGGATACGCACCAGTAGAAGTTGACCTTTTGTCCTTCGTTATGGTTCAGCAAATTGCATCTGCTGCAGAGGGAATGACTATGGATGCGGAAACCCAAGCATGATACTGCGCTCTTGAACTACTCGTAACTCAACTAAGCGAAGAAATATCTGAATCTGTTTGTTTCTCTCTACTTGCAGTTCTGTCTCAAGTCGTAAAAGTGTGTTGTGGAAACGAAATGTAACTGAAGTGCGAGACCGGGGATTCAACGAGATTTTTTATATGTTTACATCATTTCTAAGGAATTTTTGTTCTCTACTTATGTTCTTATGCTTTTCGACGGACGTAAATTCAAGAGCGGACCACAATACACTCCTGAGGAACTTTACCTTTTACTCAGAAAACGAAAGAAACTAATCAAATAATAATAATAATAATAATAAGCTATAGTGGAATATTCTTCTCTAGAAAAAAAAATCGGGAAGACTACTAAATTTTGAAATGTAGTAAATTATTGAAGAGTTCAGTACAGTAGCTAAAAATGTTGCTGTTGAAGTACCTCCTATGACTAACTAGTTTTAGTCGTTTTTTTTTTTTCGTCCAATGGCCGAATTCGGGTTTTATGCATAACATATAAGTTATGCAACATATAAGTTATACACACACAAAATAAGCAACCGATAGGTTCGTTGCGTCGCCCCAGCACTTCCAGTCCTTATCATGAAGCCTGAGCTTCTCCTCGCGGTCTGCGTGCTCGCCAACCTTTCTTCACCCTGCTATCGTCACAACCCCCGATTCCCAGCCTTCTCTCCTTGCCCACCGTCCTCTCGCCCCATCACCTCAGACTCTTACTCCACAGCCGGAATTCAAACTCTCGACAGTCCCCGAATTATCAATATTCTATCTTCACTCTGGTGCGATCTGCTAGACCGCGCAGTTATTTCTACAACTCCTTCGCACGTGATACGGAACTATTAGTGGTAACACGGCGCTGACTTTTCTTTGTAAAATAAAATGTATTATTCCTATTACCCAGTTGTGACCAAATTATCATTGTGCGACCAAATAAACTTTGGACATTTTTACTCATAAAAATTGAAATAATGTCTCGATGAAACTTATTGAAAAAACTCATCCTTGGCTCGATTATTTAATGTGATAAATGATATACCTGAAGAATTTAGGTAGGTTTCGTACAGATGGGAAAAGACACCTCTCATTCTCCTCCACTACTTCCCTTCGATGTGGAGAGGAGCAAGTGAAACGGTGTTAAGCGGCTTCCGCTTTCTATTCCGGGTGTGCGTGCCAGCGCGTACTCACAGCAGATAACAGTGCATTCCTTCGTTGTGTGAGGCCTTGGACGTGCTCGCCTCTATCTCTTCAGCTATCTCTCCATACTCCCTTACGCACACACATACGCGCGTGCATAAACAGCGCCCTCCCCTCTCTCGCGAGCACACTTTCATTTATTTTCTACATCCGTCATATTTCTTCTGATCTGGCTGGCTGTGATGCGGATCTGGAAATGTTGAATGAATACACACAATTCATAATTTTACGTGCTTAGCACTTTTTTTGTGGGGTTTTGGGGCTCGTCAGCGTCAAGGTAATGAGAGCCTTTTGTTAGCACTTGTAATTCTTGGGATGAATTCTGAAGAATAATTTCTTAATTTTTGGAATAACTCACTAAAATTCAAAGATATTGTAACATATTTAAATATTTTTTAACTGCCTTCCATTGAAATGTATAAAAAAATATGTATTATGAAAAATGATTAATTTTCGTAAGTTAACATTGATCAAATTGTAGAAAAAACATAATCAACTTAGTATGACAAAGATATTTCATTTTATAAGTAAATATAAGAATTTGGATTATTTGTATCCTTTAATCATTAATTAATCGATAAATGAATAAGAAATGCAGTACACTTTGCGTATTTAAGCTATAAGTTTTTAACAGTGTCATAGATAAAAATTTCATTTATTATTTTACTGTTACGAACGTTGAACTGAACATTACCTATGTTTGTTTCTAGGAGGAACAAGTGGAAACTATGGATATTTCAAGCAAAGATGTCACCTTCGTTTACCTGCATTAAAAAAGGTGTCTTTACTACGATTCATGGTATATCTTCCTTGCAAAATTCGTGATTCCGCTGAAGACTAATCCGGAGCAACATTATGCCAGGTTTGTGACTACTCATCTTTTTTTCTTCTTGCCCAGCGACATTTGTTGTCTAAGCTTCCTTCTGGATGTCAGCCCTTTGATCAGGTTTAAAGTCTTCCTACATCATCTCTTCGTCGTTTATTTCATCCTTCCTCCACAAATATATTCCTCAACAAAACCATATAATGCTGCCCTTAAAATCTGCTTAGGATGGGACAATGACCGGTCAAGATGTATGACCAGTCTATTCCAGCCTTCCGTCTTCAATGCATGTGTTCTTAGGTATATCTCAATCTTGTTTGCTATCAGAATGGCGTGAATTTTATTATTGGTTTATTTAAAAAGATATTGAAAAAACAAACGACGGTTATTCCATACCATGCCTCTCTATTTAGTGATACAAAGTTAACTTGTAAACTAACTATAATTAGTTATTTTCGGTGTTGATAAGTGAGCTTGATTATTTTTATTGAACTCGAATGAACATCATTTCAGAAATTACTTATTAATCGTAAAATATTTGTCAATTTTATATAAAATAGGCTTTGATCTTTTCTTTCACTTCTGTAATGAGATTAAATCTTGAAGTTACGTGTGCTTCACATAAGTAAATCCCTCGATTCCAGTGTAAACAGTCACGTACGTACTAGTAGGCGGGGGTGGAGTTATGCGGTCTATCCCAGGCCTCATCATCCAAGGACCCACCGAATGGATTACCAAATATCATTTAAATACTTCAGTAAAATAACATTTAAGTAAGTTGACACATTTTAATCGTAAAATAAACTATAGCTATCATGATTATTGAATAAAAATTAATTTTTATTTAATTTTTGCAAGCTTTTATTTAACTCTCTTCGTTCGTATGTCTGTTGTTCTTCTGTTTCAAAATTAATAATTGAGTTTTTGTCGACTTCCAAGTTTTCGAACTGGAATTTTGTTTTGAAATGTTTGGTTTGCATGATAATAGATTATTGCACCAGTTTACGAAAGGGGGCAAAAGCAGCATCTCACCATATCTCTAGAATACCTGAAGTAATTTCAACCACACTTGGTACACGGATGACTGACCATCCAAGAATAAGCACTACTTGGCTAAGATAACTCTAGCGCCTTCGTGGCCGAGTTTGGAAGGGGATAAAATATAAAAAATGGAAAGAAAACTATATTAGATAGAACACACAAGTTTTTGGTGCCAGTCACATGGATAAGGATGTAATCTCCAATGCTGCGTAAGTTCACTATCAGTCCACATGGGAAATAATGTGCCTTTAGCACCCATGAGCTCAGGGATGGGAATGAGGTGACAAGTCAAAATAATAAAGAACGACCGATATTGGTGTTAAATATATCAGTTTTGGGACTGTTGAAGAGTGACACTCCCAAGGCAACTTAAGCCCACAGTCACCTACAAGAGGAAGAAACACTTTGAGTACGGGGTGAGGAGGAGATGAAATGAAAAGTAATCGAAAATGATCGATATTAGCGTTGGGATCATAGTCCTCATGACCTCTGAAACAAGTGGTTGTTTTCCCGATGATGCCTAAGATTCTAATCATCCCCTATACACCCCTAGCACCCTAAAACATGTCTTTTTGACCTTCTATCTGTCCGTCTGTGCGCAACGATTCTAACCGCAGTGAGTCAATTTATTTCATATTTTAAATTTAGAGTGATATTTGTAGCAATTGAACATACTGTAGTATATTCACCAATTTAATCTAATCGGTAGTTCACTTGCAGATAATCGTATACTTATTAAACTCTCGAAAATAGCTTCATAGCAAAAATAGCTTTTAAAATGATTTCAAAATATGTTATTAATATGTAATACTACCGTATGAAGGGTATACGTAATGATGTACCTCATAATTGGTGCAATTTTTTTTATACAATTAATTAAAGACCACGTGTCCATTACGTTTTGACGGTGTCATCGAAGCAAAGTGCGATCATCCACTTATAATATTGATTCTTACCCGTGAAGTATTTGTTATATCTAATAGGTTCATGATATTCCCTTATTTATTCCTATTAACAATTGAGCGAGCTTTTTATGACGAAGTTAAGCCATCTTTTACTTTTAATTTTAGACTTTGAAATATTTATTAAATTTATGTCATGGGTTACGTATTTGTGATATCTGCATTTCTTATTTTTCGCAAAATTATTAACAATTTTTAATCTATTATTATTATTGTTGTATTATATAACGATATTTATTCTATATGATGTCTTTTGCGGAAATAGTCACACTGTGGTTTCCTCGGCCACGCAAGAAAACACAACAATATAGTCGTTTCGATGATACTAAAATATTAGTTTTTCTTAATCTTTCGGTGAGAAAAAAATTCTCGTTTCCCTAAAGAAACAGTTATTTGCGTTTAGGGTATGGAAGATGAAGAATATGATGATTTTTACAGTTCTGATGATGACTTGAGTTCATCCCCTGAAGTGAGTTCGTGTCCAAGTTCCGAGAGTGATTTGCCGTGCAAACGAAGGCGTCTGGCAGAAAAGTTCTTCAAGGAGTACGACGGCTTCCCGAAGAATAATATTGCTGAACATGATTCGTACGAAGATCTCGTTCGAGGAGGAAGCAAGACGAATATTTTTGAGGAAATTGACTCCCTTTCGACAGTTGATGAGAAAGCAAATGCATACTCCCGCAAAAAGAAACTCCAAGAATTGGAACAAGAAAGAAATTTTGAGAAAAGGATATTATTGGTCTCAGGTGCGTCAGGAATCGGAGAAAATTCAAATCGGGTGAATGATCATAATGAATCGCCATCTTTAAAATCGTGTCCAAAACCTCCTGCGATTGGGCATCCATTGCCAGGTCCATCTTCGTCACAATTCGAAATAGAAGAAGTGATGGTGTTTCGGAAGCCATCGTTAAGACGTCGCCCAAGGTGCAGTCGGAATCATTCAAGAAACAATCGTTCTCCATTACCGGTTCGTAGATTTCTAAATATTAATACATTCTCGTCAATGAGAGATCATAGAACTCCTGATGAGTACATACTGATCCTATTTCAATATTTAAATACTAGAGCTGTGATAACCAACGTACTACTTTCTTCAATTTGTTCCAATTCGTATTTATTTAAAGGGAACTCCTGCAATTCTGATTCACTCCTTCAAAACTGTTCGTGATGTTTTCGAGACACGCGAAGAATTATATAACTGTTATCAGAATGGTATAATAAAAACCTGATTCCAATGTAAATATATATTTGTTGTAATCAGACATTCGTTAACACTAATTTAGATAGAGATGATGGAATTTTTTGATGTATTTTGGTTTTCGATGGAACTTGCGGTGGTAAACTGATGCTTCTATTTCATGTGACTCTCATGAAGACTAAAATAATGAAAGATATATAATTAACCCTATGTTTGAGATCTTGTAGGACCGATTCTCAATTGCTTTCATAGAGCCAAAGCAACTTTAGTTCCTTCAGAGTGTCAATCCTAGGATTGCTTCGCTAAGATGTTCGATCATCGGCAAGTCTCTTTAAATCTAAAGCCCGATAAACACCATTCATTTTACAGACAATTTGCGTCCAATTAGTGTACAAGAAATGGATGTCAAGTGGGTGACATCACTCTTGACGTCATCTGCGTGTTCAGAAAATGAACGTGATGAAATAAGCGTTTTACACGAGATTGGACGAGAAATGGATGTTGTTAGTATACGTTGTCTCTCAACGCCACGGAGAGCGCAACAAACAATTAACCTAAACTGGGCTACCAATTCTTTGAACGTTTAAACAGACTTCATTGATAAATGAATGGTTTATTTAATGCAGTGTTTTGTTCACTACGATTGATTTCCAAAGTTCAACTAATCAGGAAACTCCGCAACAGAAAAAAACACGACTACGCACACTATTTTGACCAAGCAAACGACTCGAGAGAACACAGACGCCATAACCAGTAAGCAGATATGCCTCTAGTAGTGCGCTAGTCAATTTCTACGAGTAATATTGAAAACTAGAGCATGCTTGTAAATTTCCATACAATCTGCCTCCAGTCTGGTGTGTATCACACGAAACAGTACGTAAAATGGACCGTGTAAAGCGGACTTAAGAAAGATCAGTAGTCCATAACTGGAGTACTCTTGTGTTTGTCGGCAGTCGGCGATATCCGCCGTGCCATTAACGACGCGGACGCCTTCTCTTTCGCCGATCCGCGTGTGTCGTGCCAAAGCGGCACAACGAAAGGAACCGGAATCCAGAGGTCGCACCGCTTTGCATCTGGCCGTGGAGATGGGCTTGGTGGACTTGGTGGAGGTACTCATTGACGCGGGCGCTGATGTGAATGCGTTGGACGAATTCGGACACTGCCCTCTACAAGTGGCAGGGAAGCGGCGCTTGTTTTCTGTGGCGCGTCGGTTGCGCAGAGCAGGGGCTCACTTTCGCGACAACGAACTTTCTTCGCGACGCTCGTACTGATTAAATACTTGCGCTTGGTAGTGTCTCCTAATACATCCAGTCGAGAACTACGCTATCCGTACCCAGACTGAGCAATTTTTTAATAGATCTCTCCGTAATTACAAGAAATTATTTTTCTTACTTTCGGCTATCCACAATTCATATGACATTTTCTAAACACTAATTCTCGTTTAATTCGAGTTGAACATATCTGACCACCTGTAAAAATTAAGTTGTAAAATGTCATATGAACTTATTTAACTCCATTTCAATACCTAAATCAAATGTTTTTGGTAAGAAACATAAATATATAAATCACCGTGGGTCTTTTCACAAAAGTCATTTTCAGATATGTCTTTCTGATTTTGTGAGTGAAATACGTACGAATCGTACAAAATATAAGTACTCCAAAACAGGAAAAAATTTCTGACATGTTCTGAGGTGTGATTGTCCATTATATTTGCTGGTTACATGATAAATGAAGCAAGTCTTTATTTGTCAATATCATTTTAAATTGAAATTTTTTTGCAGCAATGTATTTTAATTGGAAATTTGCTTTTTGTTTTTGTATTATATTTTTTAAATAAATGTGCACATGCTCTATTATGAAATTTATTTTGCCACAAAAGGTGCCCTTCAATTTTATTATTCTCATGAGCGTATTGAATCTACTGTTGAGATTGCATGCTAGAAGTTTGTTAATGCTGTTATTGATTACACAATTATATATGCACCGTTATTTCTATTCCTAAGTAAGTTAACTGCAATAGAAAACGAAGTAAAACGTTCAAAATAATTGTTCATATTTGCAATATATTCCTAAATCATGTCCATTTTACCAATACTTTTAAAATTGAAGCTAAAAAATAAAGAAAAAAATTGAATAACCAATACTAAGTATTTCATCACGCGATCATAAACAGTCGAATGTTCATTCAGCATCATGTGACATCATATTAAAATAAATCACAGTAGTCTACAAATTAAATGATGACGCTCGAATGCGAATTATCCGTCATTACATCGAATAAGTGCGGAAACGTTGTCTGTAGATGACAGTTTATTTTAATGTGACGCCACAAGCATCGCCAAAAGCAATTCATGAATTCTAACCATAAAATTTCATTTAAAATTAACTTAAGTTCAAAATCAAATTGTTTCCGTATTTTAAATATAAAAATTGAAATAGTATTTTTGTGGTATATGATATGGTATTTTATTTGGGATGTTTGGACCCTTTGGCACTCAACATAATTTTTTCAAGCAAATAATTGTTACCAAAATTGACTTTACTATGTATGGGTAATTTGAATATTCTACTTTGTGTCGTCTCACTGCTGAAAAAAACTATTGAACATTTTGAATTCTTTCAAGTACTCGTCAAGTATATCCATCTCTATATTCAGAAAACAAGTGTGCAGAAACCACATCGATTCGAACTATAGGGCGTGGTGCACATCACACTCGCCGTCTACCCTTGTTCATGCTGGTTCAATTTACGGTTGATCGTAGTCGCATTTACTGAGGTGGACAACGCGGGCTCCAGTTTCTCTGCCTTCTATTCCATCGTAACATTTTCAGGTCGCACATGCACAGAAAAGTGTCAAATTGCGCAGAGTACCCAAGAAGAACCTGGAAAGGTTTCCTCAATTGCGCAGAAACTGAGATAGGTATTCAGAAGACGGAAAGTATATGTTAGCATCCACCCTCACCCCATTGTTATGGTCTGTGGCAGTGTAGAGCGAATACTATCGTTCCATATTACAATGAAAACATTAATCACACTTTTATTCGAAGATTAAGACTCTAATGACATTGACGAGCCCTAAAGCCCCAAGAAAAAACAAATATTCAAAGATTTCGAACAAACCCTTGCTCCTAGAAAGCTCCAGTCAATTCTGCCAGGGTACCTTAGAAGACACACAAGTGATATTTATTTGTACGTACATATTGTAGCTACACAGCTGTAGCGACTGTGATTATAACGTTTATTATTGTTGATATAATGTAAATATAGTGATCGCGTTAATATTGTGTAAAAATTGTAATCCTCAGCAACATTGAAAGCAGTTTGTTTTCATTTCCTTATTGAAAAAGAGTTATACGCACAGGGATGGTACACATTTTAGACACCGGTTGTAAGAATCTCGACCTGAAAGAACGTCGGATATCTACGCAATTGAGGAAAGCTCTTCTACCTGACCCAATATAAAAGGGATCCTGAGCAATTGATGTCCGTCCCATTCGGTCATCATCATTCACCCCTCATCCCATTCACACATTCCCGTCATTAGGAGAGTCTGAGAACAGGGGCTTAGGAGGAACCCCCACGCGGTGCCCCCTGAGCAGTGTACTCTGCTCGAAGTCCTCCTATAGAGGAGCTATTCTGATTTGATTTCCATTATCAGTGCTAAAAATAAAACTTTTGAACATGTTGAATTATTTCAAGTACAGTGCCAAGGATATCCATTTCTGGATTCAAGATGCTAGTGTAGTGAACTACATTTACTCATCGATTAGAACTGATGGTCGAGTTAGTCTAACTATCATCGATGTACAACTCATCGATTAAAGTACAGTAATTTTTATGCATAATTTGATTGTGTCGTCTTAAAGTATGTCTTTGAAACCTAGTAAGAAAGTTCATAAGTAAATATTGTTTGACTCTTATCACTTGGTAATTCAGCATTTTGCCCCAATCGAGTTGAATCGAACGTACTCCATTGTGAAATGTCTCTACATTCAATGCATAGCATATTGTCGGGTGTCTGAGACGCTTGTATTGCGTAAGCGTGGATGGATGCCTAGGTAAGACATGACCTCTCTCCGAACTAGAGTAGCTCAGAATCAGAATATATCATGTTTTAGAATAAAAGAATAAGAGCATATTGAAATAATTCATTATTTCCCTTAGCAAAAATAACGAATAAAAATGTATTTTTTTGTTTCGTGAACATTGAGGAATGACAGGTTATTCTTGTATTTTAGGAAAATAAATAACGAATACCAAGTTATTCTTTTATTCGACAAAATTACTTGTAATAACGATTAAAAAGATACTCTTGCTTGACGTACAATTAATAAGTTATGCTTTTATCGAGCTGCCGTCGAGAATGAATTATTTTTAGTAACAATACAAAACGTTTCCTTTTTCTGTTTTTTTTTGTTCTTGGTACAATTAGTATCAAATGAATCTGCACTTCTTTGTGTTGCAAAGAATACATTAATCGTATGAGAATTGTGGTCATTCTGACTAAAGAGTGTGCAATTCTTTTCAATCACTAGTTTTTCCTTTGTTAGTCATTCATCGAACACAAAGTGCATTTTCGAATTGAAACCTAGGATATTGATCGAGAAAGTGCAAAGAGGGAACTATAAAGTAACTTGTAAATAAAGTATTTAGTTAAGAAGTTATTTCAAAAAAGTTTTAATGTATCAATTGTAGTATGATATTATTTTTTACCTTCATTACACATAAATAAGCTAAAAATTTAAAGAAGTCCATTTGCCCCCGAACTGTGTAATTATGAAAATTTCTTACATTTATTTAAAGAATTAACAAGAAAAGCATCTCCCATGTTTACATAAAATATTTTTCTATTCCAGCTGACGTATCATAGTCATACACTGATCTACCTAGTTTTATTTCACCTTTTACCTCACATTTGTTTTTTAAATATTCATTTTAATATAAATTTGAGTAGGAAGGGGGGAATCACCCATTATTTTATTTGAGGTTAAATAATCAGTTGAACATTGATAATAACTTATATTATACACTACTATGTCTAATTTGTGACGATCGCAGTTATTAAGTTAAATGTACATACTGGTAGTGTACAAGGAGAGTCCTTGGGCAGCCGTGATTCTAAACTATACAGAAGTGAAAATACCGGCTGTTGATCCCCATTATGGGGTAACATTTTGCTCTGGGGAATATGTTTTGCCAATATTTTACGGATATAAAGGAAAGCAAGGATATAATTAAGAAAATGAGGAGGACGAGGTGATTTGTATGGTATGTCTCGATTACGAATGTGTGATAGAGTGACGAATAACCGAAGACGTGCACTGGAGAAACAAATATTGGACAATGCTAACAAATATAAATGAACAAAAAACTTATATAGCCACTTGATAAAAAAGTAGTAGACTTGAAAATAACAAAAAACTGCGAGATTTTTTGATAGAGAGATGTGAAAGTGAAAGATTTTGATTGAAGTAAGTAGAGAACGTGCGGGGATACAGTTAGTGTGACGGAGAAAGGACAAAACCGAAAAATCGAAGATGCAAGACGCATGAGCGAAGAATAATAAGAGTTATTTGATTAAATTAATATGAAAGTAAATAAGAAATAGAGATGAAGTGGCGAATATGGTAGAGAAAAAGGATATGAAGGAATCTATACTTGAAATTCAACTCAATTTACTAAAGGAATGCAGAGAGTGCTAGGTGGAACAAACGAGGAGATGTGGACTGATATGATGCACGGGGTTCTTAGGGAAAGAAGTAATAAGTTGCGAAGGGAATTATCGAAGAGGAGACAGAAGACGATGGATAAGGCAGAAGATACATAGTTAAGCAGAGAGTTTAAGATTGATGTGAAGGAGGGGAAGAAGTAGGGTTGGGATAATTTAAAAATGAAAAGCGTGTTGGAAACTCCGATTCAAATAAACAGCGAATATGATGAGAAGGATGAAGATATGGAGTAGAAATATGGCCAATGTGAAATCGGCCACTGCCCTTGGGCCCTTGATCGGAATTGATGGGATGGTCCCTTGTTTGTATCCGTAAAGTACCTCAGTTTATGGCCCCCATGTGGTCATATGCAGTTTGAAACTGTTTTTTTTTTTTTTTACAATACAGTTTATTGCTCATTTAAGAGGATAGTTCGGATAAAAGAGGATAGTTCGGATAATTGGTAAATCTCACCCCGAAACTCTTGTAAACCTTTATTCAAGGAATTAAATATCTTAACACTTTCCTGCATTTATATATATAACGGTCGTGTTTGGTAAGACCGAATTACTGATGTGCCACCCTTGCTTCTTGTGAAACAGTCTCGTTCACGAACACAATACTCGCAATAGTAACAATATTCATCGCCCTAGAGTGTCAACAACTCTTTGCCAAAAAGGACCATATCATTCGGGAATCGTTCTATTTAATTCCCTGTCCAAAAATATAAAAGATATTATGAAATTGAATCTCTTCAAATCCGCGGTTAAAAACTACCTCCTGCACCAGTGCTTCTACACTGTAAAAGAATTTATTGATTTTAATAAAAGTTAAATTCGTCTTGTACTTTATCACGCCATTGCTGTANTAAATAACTTATAACAATTTCAAAAACTATTTTCTTGCATGATTGTTGTGTCGTATGATTTGTATTAATTTAGTTTTATGTGTACTCAACTTTGGCACGGTTGTGTACATAAATTCTGTAGCCCCATCCTGGCCCAGGTTTTTCTCCGTTTTTCCTTCGGGTGGAGGCGGATTTCTTATACAGGTTCTCTAGGCTTTGTCCAAGGGGCGTGTTTATTGTAACAATAAATCGTGAATTTAGTGTTTTTTTAACTCTTATGATTTTTAAACACTATACTCAGAATATTCTATAGTTCGATAATAACTTGTACATGTAAATTTACAAACATATTTGCGTTAAATTACAAACATATTGACATTATATATGCATTATAACTCGCAGCCAACTTTTTATCTTATCTAGGAACTTTTGCTGAAATTTTTGAATCCGCCTCTGCCTTAGGGCCCTTGATCGGAATTGATGGGATGGTCCCTTGCTTGCTTCCGGAGAGTAAATTAGTTTGTCCTGGACGTGGTCATACGCAGTTTGTATTGTTTTTTGACAATAAATTTATTATAAAATCTATTATAGAAACGCCGTAATGTTACATGACGACAGTTATGTGATGAGCAATTAACAATAAATTTTGAAATGCGTGTTATAATTGCAGCTAAAATGGCAGACAAGGTATACGTCGGGTATTAAAACATCGTTTTGAGTCATAAGTGTCTTTGATTTTACTGATGCCATTTAGGATGGTTATCTTAATTCTCAATTACGCGTGACAAATGTTTCAAAAGCTAGAGTACTAGAGTGGGTTTAGAAACATTGTTTAAATTACAGGAAAATAAACAACAACAATAGGTTATCCACAGTCTCACGTCAAGAATACTTCGACGTATGGATATTCCATTATAGAAACACATTTATTATGATTGTACCTTTAAATTATCGACTTGCAAATACTAAATGTATTAACTCTAAAACGGTGTAATGTATAAGGGTTTGATCATTCAAAAATAGAAAGTACTTTAGTACAATCTGAATTGTTTGTAAACATTTTAAATCACTTAAATCACTTCAGTAAATTCCTTCTCTCATGTGCCATGATAAATGATATGAAGTTAAGATGTTGACTTTAGTCATTCAAATTTTATTACGAATTGTTCATAATTTTTCATTCAATATTTGTTTGTGAAAATCTGAAGAAACCGTATTATATTAAAATAATTCGTATAAAATTCATAAAATTTTCATGTCATAAAATATTCAATAAACAATTTTCAGTGATACTTAATTTTTAAGATCAAACCTCCGTTAACCTTAAGAATATCAACATTTACTAGACAATATATTTTTTAAATTAATTTTGTATGTGAATACATAAGATAATAATTACATTCTAATTATGAACAGTAAACCACAATGCATATTCGACTTATTACAGCAAAAAAAGCATAATCGTATTATCCTTTATTCTACTAATAACAAAAAAGTGTAATTTAAATTATTTTTCTATTTTTTTAGAATGAAAGAATAAATCATTATTTGTTTAAGGGTAAAAAATTGTTATTCGTCAATCAGTATTGCTCGAATAAAAGAATAGCATTTTATTCGTTATTTATTTACGTCAAATGAAAGAATATCTTGTTATTCGTCATTCAAATTTAGACGAATACAAAAATAACTTGTTATTCGTTATTCAAAGTTGGTCGAATAAAAGAATAACTATTTGTTTGTCATTTATGTACGTCGAATGAAAGAATATACTTGTTAACTTTTTGTTTGTCGAATATAAGAATAACTTTTATTCGTTATTCTTGACACGTTAAATAAAAGAATCTATTTTTATTCGTTATTGTTTCTACGAAGAATAACGAGTGATTTTTTTCAATTTAACATATTTTATTCATAAGAATAAGAATATTGCCAACCCTGCTCCGAACCCGAGACATTTCGCATGTGCGCACTCTCGCATCCTGCTCCTCCGATGTATGCCCTTCACCTGATTGCTACATGCCCGATGCCCGCCCTCAGGGGTTTCCAGGGCGAGGGTTGGGTATCCCATGTAGAATAGGACTCCTCTCGTGAACCCTTTACAGCGTAACTTCCGTTGGCAGTTCAAATTGTTCACGTGAAAAGTTATAAGAGGTAACGATCATTATTAGCAGACAACATGATCCTCCTATCTTTCTTTGATTTGCTGAACTGTCGCAAGGAATCTAAACGTGGGGCATCGTCAAAATGTAAACTTGCAGATTTACATCTCGATTATTAAATATCTTTTTCTGATTTGTCTTGATAAGACATTTTCGTAAGATAACGAGAACAAAAAAAGTTTCTCTAATTTCGACGCAGTGGAATCAAATATGATAATTTTTTATTCAATCAATTTTATGTTGAATCTCTGATTAATTTCAATGGGACTATGTAACCAGAAGAGTATTTATTACATTTGTTGTCTCGATATTTATTTACAATATCCGTAGTACATGGACGTAGGTCTACCAAAATGTGAACTAAAATTTCATCTTTCCTTTAGTGTAGTTACATTAATACATTTTTCTAAACTTCCCTTGATTACCTAGTAGGTCTGAAAGTCGACTATAACCTCCACATGATGATGATTATTTTCTTAGATTATACACAACAACCAATATTTTGATTCTGAGGTCATTGAAACGTTTACATCCGTTTAAGAAATTTCTCCAGAATTGTTCAAAGAATTTTATTTAAAAATTCCACACTTTAATAAAAACAAATGCTTTCTTTTTGTTGTTAAAAATATATATTATACTTGAATGAACGTGTTTCCAATATTCTGAAAAGGTAGAAAAATGAATGAGGCTTTGGAATATAAAAAAGAATGAGGTAAAGAAGAACGTCGTTGCTCTTGGACGTACCCAAGAGGGCATAGCTATCTTGTTATGAATGCTGATCACGCACATACCTATTATCCTCTGAAGTTCAAACTAACCATGAGCATCATTTTCCTTAATTGAACTTCGCAATGAGACATTCTTATGGGAATGCTGTACCTCTGATGACAAAAAATTATTTGCGTGAGGACAGGTCTAATTTGAGTGAGGACAGTCTAATTCTAAATCTATTTGTCATTACATCCATTCATTTCTAATAATCAATAACTAAAGATGCTGACGCAGGAAGCTGTTTTTGTTATAATTTGTCTTTAAGAGGATCTACTTAGTGATTTTCAAAAGTATCTGTGAAAGATTGATTGAAACGACCTGTGGTCTGGTTTGATACGAGTCGTCAGTGCAATGAGGCACGGGATTTCAAAATCAGTTGATCTGTGAGTGTACCCATGGAACTTAGATGCTGGATCACTCGGATAAATCATACATCGGATGTGTGAAATTAAGATAGTGTCTCACGTCATATATATTGGTAATAGTGATCCATGCTTCAAACTGTAAAAAAAAATATATATATTTTTTCCACCCTATATTACTATTTAAAAAATTATTTTAACGACCTTTTTTAGACATTTACATTAAATACCATTACTAAAACATTATGCGTAATATAAGTGATAAGTTATAATTTAGAGTTGATAAAATGGCACTTTTACCTACAAAAACCAATACATATCTCAATTAGTCAATACCATTAGCAATAACGTAAAATTCTTCCTTAGTGAGCTTCTTTAATGTGAAAACATGTTATCCTCAAACACATTTTGCACGGTAGTCCTAAAACGAATCATAGTTTCCCAGAATGATTTCCCGGAGACTTAAAAAAAATTCAAGTTAAATAAAAAGAATTTATCTTAACTTGTCTAAATATTATTTTCATTGTAAAAGTAGTTTACATTTTGAATAAAGTGTTAAGTATAGTAACATCCACACTCGCTCATTTTATGCTGTCAGTGTGCTCCTTTTCGTTCCGTTACCCCGACATTCGCTGGCAGTGAATGGCTCGTGGACAACCCTTCCGAATCAACAACCTTCAAATCGAGACCTTTATTACCCCTTGGACGGTTAGGAACCGCTAAGAATCGACGAAAAGTTGTAATATACCTCTTCCCTTCAATGCCTTTCAACGTTGAACCCATTGGGAGTCGTGCCAAAGTGCTGATCAGGTTTATGAACCCAGATAACCAGACTGGAGAAGTATCGGCTCCCGAGATAACGGCCCGTTGCGCGCAGCGTAGTGGCAAGTAATTTATGTTTAGATCTCTTTGGAATGCGACCTATTCTGAGAATTATGGGAAAACTACGAGGGATTAGAAAATGAGATATACTCGGTGTTATTCGTATGTAGATCTATTACTGAAATTTAACCAAATATTTCCCACGATTTTACGGTCCCTCATATTTGTATTGTGCAGTATTATTTATGAAGTACAATCACATACTTGATAATTATGGTTCTCAACATTTACACAGTATTGCGCATAATAAAACAGGAATGATATTTCCATGACTACGTTATTTATTTCAAAATAAACTAGCACTGTGGAACTCAAAGCCATCGGACTTGGTACAATAAAGTTGTATAATATCGAGTAGAGCATGGAAGTATTCAGTGTCAGGAAATAAATACCTGCGCCCTCTAATTGAAATAACCACACGTGTGCCGTATTATTTTCCGAACTTGGTCAACAATTCACTTCCCAACAATATTTTCGTTCACCCGGAACGGTTCCCCAGCGCCTAAAGGCGGCATGTCGGAAGAATGAGTCCTGTTCAACGGTTTCTCCGGCGCAATGGCCGCGCCGATGGCAGAGCTTGTAAGGCGGGGTCAAGGTCATCGTGCCCTCAACAAGGTCGAAGCACGACCATACGAGAGAGAAGCATGTTGGGTATCATTGTTCGACTTATATTTCTTACACATGTTTAGTCCAGGAGAAATAGACATTCTACAAAACAAAAATTCGCATAGAGATGAAATTTGGCACACATCTTAAGGTTCAAATGAAATATCAAAAGTCCTCATCGATCCGACTTCTTTGATCGGAACAGCTCGAGGATTATGCTTTCAGGGGACACCACGATAAAAAAATGCCCAGAGTATTCTACCTCGTAGGTGGCGCGGAAAGGAGTACTATTATTACGTTTCATTGTGAAACTCGGGTTGTTTGCATAGATTAGAAAGTTATGATTTGCAGATTTATAAAAGTTTCTTTTTATTTTTTATACTTTGTTGTTCCTTGTTAAGGTTATTTTGTTTTGAAATCGTTTGTTTGGAAATATATTTTAATCACAATCATCAACTATATTGATTTTTTATTAAATGATATTTATCTATAAACATTCTTATGCAAATTCTCAAAAATTAATAAAAATCCAAAACAAAGTGCCTTGATATTTACAATATAAGTGCTATAAGTATGGACATAAATTAGAAAAGGAAAGTGCGTATTACGTTTTCCGAGTGTAAATCCGTATGCGTGTACACGCACTTTTGCGCAACGCAGTGTTCATCGTTTTTTAAACCGCGCTAGCTCGCAAATGATGCTTCGGAGGAATAAAACATATAAGAACTTGTTTTGTAGGCAATTTTAAAATCTGTACAATTCATAATAACTATTTTTACGATAAAACGAACCAATGAAGAGATATTCTCGAAAAACCGTTTTCCGTGACTTTTGACCTCGAATAAATTTTTAGCACAAGTCGAATCGATGAGGACTTTTGATATTTCATTTGAAATGATGACCTTAAGATGTGTACCAAATTTCATTTCTATGCGAATTTTTGTCGATTTTCGCCTTTTCTCTGTCTATTTTTCCTGGGCTATGTTACGCAGTTGTTTGTTGGACCGAAAATCAACGTAGAAATGCAGAAGGGACGACTCATAAATTTGTAATATATGCTACTAACCTACTTGAAACCTCTCCTTAAAACAATACCAGACTGGTAACACTACAAACATTTTTAATGGAAAAATGATATTGTGTTCTATTCATATAATTCTCTTGTACATATGTTAATCTTGTTAGAATTAGCGTAATTGTTTTGGTTTGTTCTTAGAAATATTTTTTTCTGATATTTGTATTAGAAATTAGCGAGGCAAGGTACAACCCTCTTTTACCTCGACTGCAATTGTTGATGGATCAAGATAGTAAGTTTCACACAATTGTACTGGCGATCATGCTTCATAGTCCTGATACCCAAAGTGGTCTACATCGACCCCCAGAGTCGACTATAACCTGCAAGGGGTCCATGTCAGCGAATAATAAAATTGGGTGTCCATGAGATGTAATGGGGGACCACGATAGTGGATCTCATTTAAGCAGGTCGTGACCTTAATTTTGACTTTCCATGTATGGAATAATCCACATACAGTGTATGTATGTCATGTGTATGTCATGCCTGTTACTTATCCCGTATTATGGAATATCGCGAGAACGTTTTTAATTGGTTTTCTTCTTCATACCTGGTGGAAAGGGGTATCAGCGCGGTTGCCAATTTCCTAACAGAGAAAGAAACAGGCTGGACGTCACTGACCGAGGAGATTTGAGAATAAACCTTACTAAACTGACGCCAAACGTTGAAAATTTGTTATTAAAGCAACGTGTTCATCCCTCCCGCTAAAATCATTTATTTTTGCTTAGCCATTTTATGTAATAGATACTAAATTTTAATTTGGTTGGTTTTAATTTGAATTCAATTTGACGTATAAAGAGTAACGTGTTTCTTTTTATGTTTTCCACTCACAGTTAGAAATTAAAATCTTTCAAAGTGAGTAGCACAATACCAGCTGTCAGAAACATATTTGAAGTTGATTAATTTGCAAAAATTCAATATTAGATAAGCTGGGGTATATCCAAAACCGAAAAACATGGCAAGTGGTCTACGAATTTTGGGGACCTCTGCTTCATAGTGATGTGCCCTTTCCAGTGTTGTCGCGAACTGCTGGACTGTTAACACTATTTGGAGAGTGAGCCGATGGAGAATTCTTAACATTTTTTGTAGTATTCGTGGTAACCGAAACTAATGGACTTCTTAAAAGATGAGAGAAAAGGCAAGAGAAAGAACTTCGAAAAGCCGTGTTGCAAGAGGAGTCATTTTCTGAAGAAATAAGTAAAGCCTAAAATACAAGTTAGATTGTCTCTTCGCCTCTTGAAAAATTAAAATTCTTCATTTCATAAACATACATAACATACAGTTTCTTTTCCACATACATAATATTTACAAAATTGAGGTGAACAAATTTTGGGAAACTTTTACACCACATTGTAGCAGCGGTGGAGCGAGTTCAGATATTCGCTTAAATAAATAAAAATTGCAGCCATATACTCTTCTTTATATCAACAGTTGTTGACATGTAGAAAATGCTGAGCATGTGACTCCCACCGAAAATGAAAATCATAAAAATGTTCTTTTTTATAATTCATGGAATAGAAGTAAATGTAAGTTATATCACAGAAGAAAAGTTACAAAATTATTAAATAGATTTGCAAAGTTTAAAATGTTCATTTGCATATTTTCTGTGCCCGTTTATTTTCAACATAATTCAAGATGCATTTCGAAAGGAAACGTGGCTGGTTAATTGAAGTTATTGGAAATATGAGGATAAGGCATTACAATCCCAGTTCTAATCCTTTTCATAATTGAATTTTGTAATTCGTATCAGAATCGAAATATCCATTCTTAAAAAGAGCTTCATGTCATTTAATTAAAAATTAAAATTAAAATAACTTAAATAGTTCGAATTAAATAGTTAAATTAAACTAATTTAAACTGTGAAAATTCGAAAACCTACATTTTACTCTATTTCATGTTTTAATATTGAAATTTCGAAAAATTCTCTTAGTGGATACTTACCATACAAAGGAAACCTATTGTCCATATTTTATGTTTTAGATTCAGTAGTTTAGGCTCTGAGGTGAGGTGCCAATCAATCAGTCAATCAGGACAACACTGCCGCTTAGTTATAGAGATAACAGGGTCAGAAATTTACATCAATTTTGTGAGTTTTCAGCTACATTATAATGTTGGAATTTATAATAAATTAAACGTTCCAATTGAATTGCAATGATGGTTAATTCTCATAATTCCTTCTCTGTAATGATTTATCATTGTTACGTCGCTATTCCAGATAGCGCTGGATGGCGCTATGTTTCTTTTCACACCTTCCTGTAGCAGCGCAACGTGACGTGGGTCGGTCGCGGATCGTCGCGACCATGACGAAATTAATTGCCCCACGTCTCAACCCCTCTCCTCCACACCCGCTTCTCTTCCACTGTTTTTCCTCTGAAGCGGTTGAGTGACAAATGACTCTCACTTCGCGGCGTTCACTGTTGGAAGAGTGACGCGTGCGTAACAAGTGCGCCAGAGGCCTAGGTCCGGTTGAAGAGATACGGGGGCATTAGACTAGGATTTCAATGGTTTTGTGAAATGCGGCGACAAACAAGTATTGAAGTAAACTTGTTTTTCAAATTAGTGTGACAAGTATGGTAATTCATGTGGGCTGTATTTTGTACAAATCTCATCTGAAATAGGACCAGAATACGCATTAAGCTATTGACGAAACGTATGTTATAACTGAACTCCGGGTATTGACACCCATAAACATGTGATATTAGGCGCCTAAAAACTATGAATGGGGGATCATTAATAGACACTAGAAATAAATCAACTTTAAACATAATATCATGTACAATAAATTGAAACGTATATTATTTCATGACACCCTGAAAAATGATCAGAAAATGAGAGAAAAGCAAATGTTTGTTACAAATTTTACATTTTTATTAATTTCTGAGTTTCCTTCCATTTACTTACTTATCTTAAAATTTGTTAAAGAAACATCAATTCAAGTTTGGTCAATATAGTGAAATAAATCTGTCTCCAAGATATTTTAATATTTTTCATAATATCTTTGAGGTTGCTTCATCAGCTGAAGCCAAATGTGGAAATTTCGCGAACCGACTGTGATTAGCCAGAACGTTGTGACTGGTTCATCGGGATCAACTTGTCTGCGTCTAATCCCATCCCTTTCGCAGTTACAAAGTGGTTCCTATGACTACTACTAATCTTCATTTCTGTACTTCCGAAAATCTAAAGATCTATGGAGTATAATAGATAAGGAGTCAGTGCGTAGAGCGTTGAGCTGATTGTTCAATCCTCTATAAGGTACGGTATTATCCCTCACTTCATAACGTTCAGACTGACAGTCACACTCAGTCTGGTATGAAATGAGTACCGTGTATATCATGGATATCAATCCCGTCGGAGCGGGAAGCCCATGAGTGCATATTAGGACCTATTGTGGGACTATTGTGTTTGAATATAATGGGCCGTTGAGTGAAAATATACAAAAACTCACAAAATGACAGAAATGATCATTACGTTGGTGTTGGTGCCTGTATGTGCAATAAAACGTTGTTAACACTTTAATTGTTAAAGTAAGGCTCAATGAGTTATAAAGGAAATGAATAGGTTAGAACAATATTCCACTTATAATTATTTATTTATTTCATGTCTTATTTCGCGAGGTTTACGCAGTCAGGCCTACCCTTCCAACTAAACACACGATTTGGACGAAATAATTGGGAAGGAAAGATATTCGGTTGCAGTAGAATGTTAGATACCGAACTGGTCTGCAGGAGATGAGGGGAAACCCTGTTGGAAACCTTACCCAGTTCGGCCGAGCGGAGAATCGAACCCCTCAAACCTTCAGCTATTTTATTAAATAAGTGAAAACTTCTTTATTAATAAGTAAAAAGATGGGATAAGGGATGTTAATAAATTCGTACATTACCCACCAATACTACACAACCGCCATCATTAAAGAATAACTTTTTGCTAATTATCAATGGTAATTTGAGAACGAATATTTGTGCAAAATCACCAATTTCATTTAAATTAGCTGCGGTTGCTCAGCTGGTCAGTTGAGTCAATAATGCGAAGCAACTAGTGACACATTATACGCTGCAATATTTAACATACTTGAAACATGTATTATTTGTAATGGGTGATAGACACGAATAATTTTTCACTGATAATATATTATTAGTAACACTAATTTCAAGTGATGAAATAGTGATCCCGTGGAAAGCACTTCTGCATGCTTCGGTATCACTTGTTCGCCATAGCAGCGGAGAGAGAAAGGTTTTCGGGTCATGGAGGTCACGGAAGTCCATTACGGAGAGTGACCACCCACTCTTGGCAGCGCCGTCGCGCACAAGAACAGAAATGATCAGTGTAATGGCCACTTGACCATTAGTGCTCGAGGCTTCTGCCAACTGGGTTGCAGACGGAATCGCCGCATTCCCACTCTGTCCAGACTAGTTAGAGCAAGTTAAAGTTACCCATTTTTAATGAGAAAAAGATTGACGTTAATGTCACATTCATTCAAATCAAATAAAGTGTGTGTGGTCTCGGTAATGAACCTAAGTAATTTTAGACGATAATATCTGTTAAGTTAAAAAATCGTGTATTTTCCATTCTATAACATTTAAAAAAAAAATAACATTAATTAGTTCACAATGTATTTATATATAATGAATTAGAAGTAACTTAAAGTTTATCAGTGTAGTCATGAAAAGTTTTTCCGATGAAACTTGTTACACGATTATCATAATTACGATAATTAGGCTCCCAAATAAGTCAACTTTGGCTTTAAAGAATTTAACTTTCCAGGACCTATAAAATATCATTTAGAACCTTTTACCACAAATGCATGTAACTGTCAATGTATAGAAAAAGTTAATAGGTTTGGTGTATCTATGGATGACAAATTATCATGGGAAAACCACATCGGAGATTTACATAATAAATTAAGATCGTCAATTAGGATCTTTTACTACCTACGCAACATTTGTGACACTGACCTGATGCGTAAATTGTATTTTGCATTAATTCATTCTAGATTAATGTATGCTGTCAACTGTTGGGGAAGTACGTATAAAAAGCTAATTAAGAAGTTAAAAACAACACAAAATCACTTTGTTCGTATTATGTTACCTAAAAATAAACGTGAGTTCCTTCCCATTGTATGTAGAATTAAGCAAATTGCCCGTTGAACACTTGTTCGTATTTAAAGTTTTAAGAATTTTTTATATAAGAAACGGAAATGTAGGAACAAATGATTTATTATACAAAATACGAAATACGGAAAATTGAGTTTTCAGAACACCTAAAGGAAAAAAATAATTGTTTAGACAATCCCTTCAGTGCATAAGACATAAAGGTTCTAATCAGTTGCCTTATGAAATTAAATCCTGCAATAAACCGAAACAATATAGTAAAATGCTAAAGTATTGGCTATTAAGGACATGTGATATTAGATACTTAAGCAAGGTTAACTTAAAAAGCTACTTAAGTTAAATATATTAATATATTATAAATAATCATTTAAAATAAATTGTTCTATCATGTACACTAATTATAAATTAATTTGACTTGAAGTGTCATCTCATTATTGGATCAGCGAATGTAAGCATGTTTATATCTGTATTCTATTTATACCCATGAGTTGTATAGTAGTAAGATTTTGTTTATTTGTTTTCTCAGACTACAAATTAATGTTATTCTGAGTTATTCCTAAATAGATAAATTAATTTGAATGTGTCTTGTAGTTACTCTTTATCGGTGTATATTCAAGAAATTATGGTTTTGTTAATTAGCCCAATAGATTGAAGTAAATTTCCATAGATAGCGGCATGTTGACTGCAAACAATTTACTGCTGAAACGGATTCATTACTTTTTTTATGCCATACAATTATATTTAATTCGTGTAACTGACCCACTACAGAATATTGGTCAGTTTTCCTAGAAGTTTAAACTTTATCTTCTTTTGTAAATGTGATGATGGAAATAAATTATTATTATTATATTATGCAGGTGATTTATTTCACCGCTTAAAATTAAATCAATTAACTATTCTCATGTATTACAATTTTTATTGGCACTCTTTAGGATTCCAATTTTTTCCAACTGAATGCTAAAAAATTTCATTAATTCAAAAGTGTGGCAAATTCATCCTTTGATTCGTGCTACTGTTCTACTGTTGTTACAATAACCAATGTTATTGTGTTTCTTTCTGATATTTAACACGCGTCCTCAATGTTGGTGGGAATTTAATCTTGCTGTAGAAGATTGGGAATAGTGGTCGGTCTTGATTATACTCATGGAAAGGGGTACCTTCCCTGGAATCAACCGTTTTATTAATATTATACATTTATAAATTATACATACAGTGGTAATTATTAATACAGTGGAAAGGATATATGATGACAAGTAATGTAAATCCCGGTGATGTTACCTAGGAACATGGATCTAGATATTGTTAATCAAATGAAACAATATTTAATGAGTTGAACGCAATCCTTTATGTATTTTACAAAGTCAAGTCAAATTTTTTGGGGGTAGGGGATGGGAGTGTCGTTCGCCACCGATCAAGTCATGCGCATGTTTTTTCCTCGTGAACACGCTTTACGGACTCATCCTCACCTCATCCAAGGTTATCCTCTATCGCTTTTTCCACCTGACGACCGGACTGCGTTGTGTAAGGAGAAAGCGATCAGAGTTTAAGGACGTTTCCTCGGACTCACTTATCCAACTGCTCAGTGTTGAAGCGATTCTGAGAAACGTGGGATTCAAGAAAATAGAATGTATCAATTGCTTGTTCATGCTACGTTAACTAGTAAATTCTCTCTCCGACAATTTGTCTACATTTCTCGAAAATAGTGTCATTTAGCTGAAAAGTAAATCATCCAGTCTCCAGTTTGTAGAAACCTATCTTAAAAGAAAGATATATTATACGAGAACTACAAAAACTCGATGACACAAGGATCTAGTAATGATTAGACTCCAGAATTGTAGGTTCTTGAAATGTTAGGTTAGATGCCTAAGAAGACTCTATAATGTTGTAAAATAGTTCCTTAATTGACACTATACATAAATAGATATTAATTTTCTTTTTATACATTATTTGTAAAACTTATTTTAATCTTGTTTTTATGCAAATAAAAAGGCAAAAAAGTGTTATTTTAAGTAACAAAATAAGAGAGTAAGCTTCTTTTATAATATAACATCGTTATTTAATAACAATATAGTAGTACAAATATTTGCTATATTGAAGATATTTAATATCTTCAAGTAGATTGTTATATAAAATAATATAATTACAGAAAACACATGTTACGATCGCCCAGGGTGATAATCCGTCGGACATTAGTAATAACGTAAAATTCATAACAAATACTTGTTTTTGACAGTTTCTGGAGGAAAAATAACACGTTTTTGAGAGAAAATGTATGTTAGGTAACTGAAAAACAATTATTCTATGCATTTTACATTAATATTAATTTCTCAAGGAAATATTTTTTAAACGGGTATTAATTTGTTTGCTCAAAAATCCTCAAGGATGTGGAGAAATTTTTCGAATTGTCACTCGACTGACGAGAAGTATCAGGGTACCGTCCTTCCTCTCACAAAGAAAAAGAAGAAGCGATTCTGTATCTTCTATACCTTTTGTTCTTTCGTATTTTGCAGTTACGTCGTAGTTCCACGAGATTAACGATACGTGCAATAGTGAATGTTAGGCTCGCAATGATGTGAATGCAGATCTTCGACAAGAATCTGCAGGAAAGATATAAATAAAAAAAAGTGTTTAGTCAGTAGTGTTTGAAATCAATAACCAAATCTAATAACTCTATCCCATTCTTAAGGTAACATTCATTTTTAACATTAATTTTCTACGTAAGTACTGACCGTATTTAATGAACGGTGAATCAATTTCTATATGATCTCGTTATCCTGTTCACACCACTAACTCTATTCAGTATCTAGATACCATGAGATAAATATTTAAATTATTATTTTTTACATAATTCTTTTTAGTAAAATAATATTTCAAAAGATATGAAGTAATGAAATTGTGGAATTTGTTTTCGGTGAAGTAATGTGCGATTTTTTTGTGAAATTTTCCCGTACACTGCTAGTTGATTTGTTCTTCGGTCCTCTCCAGAGCCTTGGACGCTACAAATATGGTTTTCTTTCAGTCGTAAATCTTCCTCTCTCGAGTTTGTTGGAAATGTTTTGGATATATATTACGTTTATTACGTCTTTACCTTTATTTTAACAGCTCTCTCTCTCTCTAAATTCCTAACTGTTTATCGGTTTGGACATAAAATGAAATCAACTTTAAAAAGCAGCAAAAACAAGTTATGTAGCTTTCCTGTATTTTTGCATTCTTCCTTTCTCTTGGTCAATGACACAGATCAGTATTCCACTGAGGGAAATCGACTTGTGGAGATAATGAAAATAATAATTGTATGCGGACGTATAACATGTCCATAAAATTTGTCGAATCGACCTCATAAGTTTTTGTGTCGGTTTTTATTCAGAGATAAGAAAGTATTTAAAAACGATTCATTTGTGTGTTAAATCGACATGATTTCTTTGGTCATTTAGTTATTCAATAACTATTTTACATCGTATATGCGAAATTGCATTAAAATAATTATTTTAATTGAAATATATACTTGTGTCAATTTCGATTACTGAAAATCCATTTTGTTTGACTCTATTAAGTACATTATGCATAGTATTCGCGAGACTAGATTATTCAATAGTTTTCAAAATTTGAATTGCTGTACCGAAATATATGGATTTATACTACTTTCGAAAATAATGTATTGGAAGGAACATTGTTTGTAATAATACAAAATATTTGACCATGTATAGTATTTGAAGTTAGAATTTCTGCGCTGCGCAAGTATTTTTACGGAAAATGGTGAAGATTTCCTCTATCTGTGTCAAACATGTGTTATCTTCCTAGACAGGGAACTGGAGAATGTGTGTGCACAATAACAGTGATTTATTTTGTAGCTCATCGTACATAAACACATCCTCCTGAATGTTATCATTTGTTAGCCGTATCACGTTATCCTTCCTTGTTTACTTTTAAAGTATGTTGGGTTCTGTTTCGTTTAAACATGTTCAGTCTGTTACATTCCTTAATCTTAAGCTTTTTCATGTCTGATAGTATCTCAACAAGTCTACGCACTCCTCCTAACTGTTCTCTAGGTATCTTAAATGAAAAGTACAGTTATTGAACTGAAGTGATGCTCCGTTACCGTGAGAAAAATCTAAATGCTCTTTGTCGATTTAACGAATAATCATTAAGAGAAAAATCTCCTTTTATTTCACATTTTATTTAAAGTATTTGCAGTTTCTTTAGTAATAAAATTACATTAAAACAATGTCCAATCAAGAATAACGTTTGATTATGGCTAGTTATATTGTGGAATAGATTTCCTTTAGGGAAGGATAGTTTCCCCTTGAGGAGTGGGAATCAGTTGAATACGAAACGAATCCAACTCAAAGAGCTTGTTAGATCTCTCAAGTGGCTCCAACGTCGACTTGCTTTGTAACATTCCAGTCTGTACACATACATCCAGGTTTGAATCGGAGCGGTGTTTCACGTCTGAAAATGTTATGAAGGGCAGAAGCAAGAGACGGGAAAACATTGCAGAAGATAGCGGCACAAGAGAGAACGTCAGTTATAATGGCATGTACATTCGGCGTCATAAAATAGTTGGGTGACATCGTGCCGTCAATTATATAAATGGAGGGATTTAAGTCGCATTCTTATCGTAGTTCTAGAGCTGATGACGCACCGTCTGCCATTTTTGTAGCTGAATGTTTATCATCACATTCATCACACTCTGCGTAACCATTTGTCTGTTGTGATTTTGGTCTAGCGTTGAAGAATTTTAGTAGAACTAGGAGTTCCATTTAAAAGTGAATCATGAAAATGGTAATTAAGTTTCAATGTCTATAACTGTCTACTTCTTTTACTTCAGATCCGTTTAACAAATATAAAGCATACTTTTGCAAAACTAGTGTTGTACATGTATTGTAGCACGAAAATTACATACTTTCTCTTTGCACATCGAATTTTCTGTCCCTAAATTTTTTCTTATCCATCGTAGGGATTATTTTACTCGTAGTTTTAAAACTTGTATTTAATGTCTCAGATTTCAATTTTCCAGTGACTTTATTTCACAGTTTATTGATTGCTAAGATATGTATTGTTAAAACTCTTCTTACTTATAAATGTAGATAAAAAGTGAAGAAAATAAGTGGCGCTTAAGAACATCCTACATAAATAGCGTAGATTTATTCTGCAATTATTCAGAAACGGATGTGCGAAATTTTAAATTTTTAAATTAATTTTTAGTTTTCCATTCTCAGGATTAAATAATACGTACACAAGTGATAAATGGCCAATTACAAGCAAAATTTAATTGTTTTCTCATGCTATGGTATTTTAAGTGTTAAAAATGAAAGATTTAGTTCACAAGAAACGAAATGTGTGGTTCAGTGAATGACGTCTCTGTGATAATTCACGGAACGAGTCGTTCACTAGGAACTGTCTCAGTGCGTTATAGGACTCTGAGGACAACATACCCATCATTTTTTATTTTCCAAGAGGAGGGTCATCATCTAACAAATCTTTCGTATTGTTTCAAATCTGAATAATTTAGAAATGAATAGTAGCACCGGACAGTGGCGGATCTAGACCGTAATCAAGGGTGAGGGTGCTGACCGGGGAGGGATCTGGGGAGAATTTCTGTTTGAACATTATGGCGTTACAACACAAATTTTATTAATATTTCATTTAAATGCAATACACCAACTAGTCAAATATATCATTAACAATATTAGTGATCATATTTATTAATTGTTTAAAATTCACATATTAAAATATATATTAAAGGAGAAGGATTTAGTGACCAAATCAGAATTATATGAGGAAACAAATCAAATAATTCAAAAATTACATTTTTGATACAGACATAATGAATAAACAACGTCTCATCCTTTGTAAAGCAGGTAAAGGCCCCGTAATAAAAGATGTCGCCTACTGCCTCCTCAAAGCGTTCATAACATTGGAGGCTAGCCGTGATGGATTGTGCTGTCGGCAATGTGGTTGCGTTATACAAGCATTGCAGAGTTTAGCCTGCATAGAATACGCCTGGTGTTGCGAGTCGCTTCAATCAGTGCATGTAATACGCGGAAATTATAATACAAATTTGTATTACGTTTGGCTACAACATGGAAATTTTGTAAGCGAAAGATCCGGTAATAGTTTTATGAAGTGTGCCTTTCATCTATTTCAATTTTATGTTCTGGTTTAATACTAAGGGGACTGTAGCCCCCCACCCCCACCCATATATCCACCACTGGCACCGGGCTACTACTACACTCGTGAACATTAAATCCAGAATAATATAGGAATAGAAAGTAATGCTTGTTTTCTTTTCTAGTGTTAGTTATATATTAAGGAAAACTTTATGCGACCTACTGACGATTTATTGCTACCAAGAACTTTTTATATTGCATCTTAATCCGGTTCTTCCTTTTACAAATAACTTAATATATTACCGATGCAATTCGTATATAAAGTCTTATATTTTCGAATTATAACATTTCACAGCAGAACCAAATTGTACATATTCATCGTTTGAATGTATCAATTCTAAGTAATTAAAAGATTAATTTAATTACCCCAAGTAGTGTTCGGTGAAGAAAAGAGAGTTCGTTTTCTCTCTTCTGAGGACACAATTAAATTCGGATGAAAACAGGTCTTCATTTGGAACTGAATGAAAATTACTCGCTGGAAGAACAAAAGGGCTGTTGTAAATTCACCAAGTGAAACTCGGCATTCGTGTAAAAGAACGTGCTATCCGTCCTTGTAAGTGGCGCTGACAATGGTGTCTTACGCAATGGGTGTAAAAGTATGCGTAGCGCACGACTATTGCTCAGTAGTTGTAAACGTTCGTATTTAGAGAGACCTGAGTCAAGAATCCTTTCTATCTCCTTTGTATGACATAATAATTACCTCTCATTTCAGAACACATGTACCTGCAGAGATTTCATTAAGATGGATTTCTGAACGATGAAGCAAGGACGTCCTTTGCTGATATTGTGCCAATAGTGAATGTTTTTTCTTAACAATCCTCTTTTGCAATCTCTGATCAACTCACAAATGCAATTATTATCAGATATTATGTAAGCGAATGAGTGGATGCGTGCATTTTCCCCTTTTGGTCTGATGTACTTGTACTATTGGGTTTTTATTAAGATACTTGTTCCATTTTATTGCCAAATTAATTTTATCGTTGAATTAATTTAGCAATGCGTTCTGAGTTACTAGCCTAAGGAATCTGAAGAAAATTCGTTAATTATTTGCTTAATGAAAATTTGTTTTGAAGTTACTAAAAAATAATATCTTTGCCGGTGGTGAATGAATTATTTAGTTTTACCTTTAAAAGGGGTTTTACGTTGTTAAGTAAATTCTGAAAGTTCAATAAAACCTGTTTTGATACCAACTTGCAATAATGAGCGCGCAAAAAGTAAGAAAGGTGGGATCAATTTCATACAAATATTAATTATTATTTACGGTACTTTTCTCTAATTGTCTACATCCATTCTTATTTTTAATGATTCGATCAACGCTGTCCCACTAATCTTTGCCCGCGGGCCATTTTATACACTCGATATATCGGTCTGGCACGGGATGGAGTTAGACAAAATGTTACCCGACGATTAAAACTAATGGGCCATATTTATTTACTTCTTACGCCATATTTTGATTCTCAACGACAAATTTATATTATTTTAAGCCCGAAAAATTAAATAGTATATTTCGTTATATTTAAAAAGTATTAACAAAATATTTTAGTATAATTATAAAATGTTTTCATTGTATGACGAGGTAATACTGAACATCTTTATATTACAAAAGAATCCCCGGACGTACCATGGGTGGCTGCTAACCCTTATGCTGGCATATTAGAATAGGTGTTTCCTTTTGCTTACTCTTATTCCACTTGAACCTTCTAATTCACTTGAACTTTCAAACCTCTTATTTCACTCGAACTTTCTAATTTACAATTATGTGATATTTTTATACATAGTATCACCCTTTCCTTGATGATTTATATTGAATATTCATCACATTAAGTGATGGCAACCTAGGGAGGATTAGCTTAATTCGATAACTGTGGGGTGATTTGGGAGAATGTTTTCTTTTTGTATGCCCAAAAATACTTCGAGATAATTTTGAGAAATTTAAGTGTTGCATTCCTGGAAAATGAAATCTTTAAAAAATTGAAAAATAACCATAGAAAGGAAAAGCAAATTACTCAAAGAAAAAGAGCATGGTTTCAGCCATCACGTCATTTTAATCATCGATATCAGAGCCCCAAATATGAATTTCTGGCGAAATCCCCAAATAAAAAGTTTCTTCATTAATTGTTTCTCGGGTTAATTTATTACGTTTGAAAAATCAACAATGTGCTGTCATTTTTGGAAGCTTAGGTGTACAGTTGGAGTATGTAATAATGTGAACCTTGTTGTGTGATGCCGCTACCTAACATTCGAGTTACGCACAGTTTCGCGATATTTGTAAATGCGGAGTGAAGTGTCGGGAGTGAAACCACAACTACTCCAACTCTTCCTCCATCATTTGCGACTTGTGCATGTCGGCAACGCTGAACATCTCATTAGGGCAGCTGATCCCTTCGCTACAACATTGACTACGACCACAGCACAGAGCATTTGTGTTCCCTCGCTTCCCCCACTTGACAGCAGCACATGGCGAAGTGAAGTAGATTCTGCTGTCGTCCTTGAAATATTTACTCTGTTATGAATCAACTCCGGTACACTCGCCGAAACATGAGTCAACAACGCTTCAGGCTATATTGTTCACCATTGTGAGTTCAAACTTGACAGCATCATTATCTACAGTTGTGCCAAAAATGATCAGATTTGTCACGTGTGAGCTAAGAGAAAATAAAATGAAGTGAAGGATGTTTCTTGTTATAGAGTGCTTATCTTTATAAGAACAAAAACAAAATAATTCGGAAAAGTTTGCATATATTAATCGTTGTATACCAACGGAATTTCATATTTCGTTTATTATGAAATTTATTTTGATTTTTTTTGAGCTAATAGCCACTTTCGACCTGTTTGCAATTTTGCTTGGAAAATTAGTTTGGACAACATGGGTTTTACTAGCTTCATGAAGAATTATGTTTGTAAAGAATCTTGGAATTATCGGTGCAACAAGATATCTTATTCACATTTGATATTTGCTATCATCGTGATTTGGTCAGCACTGACACTAAAATCTTCAGTGTAAAATGGTAATCGAAAGGGGGGGGGCAAAACAATTTTTGACCATTTTCATTTACATAACATTTTCTGCATATTTCCAAAAAGGAATGTTTTAAATAATGAAATAAATCAAAGAAAAGACAACTGGTAATTACCATATCAAAGATGGTGCAATTAAAAAATATATAATTTCCAGTTTTAGACGGTTAAAATGAAATTTTTATATTCCTTAAAAAAGTGTGAGGGAGGTTCCCCCCATACACACCCCTAATCGCCACCACTGTCTGATATCGTCATTCTTTAACAATCTTTAATTGGCAAAATTCGATTCACATTTACTGAGTTGTCTGTATCTGTTGCGTCCTGGAACTCGGTGATGTCAGGAAACTTTCATGAAGAATATCAGTCAGTTAAAAAAACAAAATAATGGGGGATTACGTCAAATTAAAACCAGAATTCTTGCCGACGTTTCAATATAGTATATAATATCCTTCAGGGTTTTTGACGCATTGATGTTTTCGTTTGACCTGATCCCAAGAATGTAACTTAATACTGTAGCAGTGGTCAAGATGTTTATCATTTTATGTTGAAAGAATACGTGTAATGAAGTTTGTGTTTCGTATATATTTTTGAATTTGTATACTTTTCTATTTTTCATGAGTTCAATTTACTTTATTGTTTTCTCCCCCCTGCATCTCCATGGTTTTTGCATCCGCCTGTATCTCTCTCATCCCGCGTCTCAAGGCCTCATTATTGAGCGTCCACGTGACATCTTCGTCCAAGTGTTAACGATCTTAATGAGTTAAATGGAGTGTCCGGCGTAGCGGAGGTGGGAGCATCGGTCAAGTGTGGAAAAGTTGAGATGTCTCACGAGCTGCAATCAACCAGGAAACATGTAAAACATTTGCAGCTTACAGAGTTACGTCACAATTACCATTCCATCGAGGAATGGATTTATTTATGAAGTGAAGTTAAAGTTTAACGAGCTTTTATTTTGTTAAATATACCTTTATATTTTTCTTACCTAACCTAAGATCCTTCAAATGTTTAGTTTTTTTTAAAAATTTACTTTCCATTGTATGACGTTTTCAAATTCTGAATGTCAGAGAAGTACTGGCATTAAAAAAATATTTAAGTTGTTCTACCTATTTCTTAATTTTTTAAAAAAAATAGCTTTTAGGTCCTGTCACTGAATCTATCGACTCGAATTTTCAACTATCGAAAAAACTTTCGACTCGATTCTGTCGAATCTTTCAATTAAGTGTAGGTTTAATTTAAATATTATTGCAAGAATATTTGTCTCTCATATGGATGTTTAAAATGTTTAAAGATGTTTAAAAATAAACTTTCTAATGAAACGCGAAAAAAAATTAGTACACCATCCCTACTTTTCTTTTATATTGATTTTCTTTCTGTATTATTGGAAACTCGGTAGAATCTGGAGAATATAGATAAAGCAATTAATGAGGTTGCATCTCGTGTAAAACAAATCTCGTCATTAAAGAGAATCAATATTAGATTCCAATGTGCAAATGAATGTGATGAATCAGACCACGTAGATGGAGGTTGTACGAGTATTGGCGTTCTAACCATTGAACTGAAGCCTTTATGTGTTGTTTGTTTTTCACACCTTGCAATAAATTAAAAGGATAAACTAAATAGTTGAACTATTTTGTTCAGAAATAAATTAATTAATTTCACTCATTTTAGCAACAAAAAAAACGGAGAACGAACGGAACTATAATCGTCATTTTGTAAATTCTTTTATTTGATTACATTACATCAAATATTTGGCACATTTTTCGTTATTTTTCTATGAGTCTCTATGAATTCCGGCAATACCAACGTTATTATGGAAACATATATTGAACTTCTTCATATCAAAATGAAAAGGGAGAAAACCGCATTTACCAAATGATTCACGGATAGACAACAGTATCAACGTAAACAAAAGAGTCATACAAAGTAAATTTACAACTAAGAGGTAGAAACAAAAGGGAATTCAGAGGTCGGACTGTCAATAATGAATGTTTCATGAGAAGTACACAATAAGTCTCAACAGATAATATCCGTGGAATCGAAAAAAATAAAGGAAATCGCGAATAAATTGCATGAAGATAAAATGTGACCAGAAATTATTTGTGTCCTGCAAGACCACTGTGACCGAAATCAGAATTGCATGAATAATTAGAATCCTTAACGATTAGCTTCTTCTGATACAAAAGTCTGAAATGAAATATCCACGCTTTTATGTAGTTATGCTATTATATTTGATTTGTAAATAAAATTTTAAAAATTAAAAAGCGAGAACAAGAAAAGTATGTTATCAGTTATATTTGTCTGTAGTCCCATCTTATGAGCATTGATCTCATAAAATTCAATTAACACTTAAATTTCTTTCTTGTCTAAAACGTGTACTTGACAGGATTTACTTCTGCCTTAAAGAATAGTATTCTCATTCAAGGCATCATGATTAATCATATAGTTCGAGCATTATTTGTCATTTCGGGGCACAAAATGTAGCAGAGTATGAAATTGTTATTAAGAAATTTAGATAATTCATATATTTAAAAACTATGGAGTAACGGCGTATTGTGTTTTACAGGAATTATTTTTAATAATATTGTTCTTTCAGTATTACTGCAATTCTACGTATTATCTTCACTCATACGATCAACAAATCGGAAACATGGAAGAAAACAAACTTCCCAAATTACAATCTTTTCAATTTACTATTTTTTATATTGGAGGCAGTAAAAATAATAGTGGTGCAACTCCACGTAATGTATCTCTTTAAGAGACAGATTGTTTTATTAGATTTGGTTTAAAAATCAATAACATATTTTTAACTGCTTTGTAATAACTTAACTTAACTTGAGTTAAATTATGTCGATAAAAATATTTTTAGGGTGGTTAGGGTCAATTACGATACATCACTTTTCCTCCGAGGGTTATAGATTCAACTAGATGTTGAATAGGGAAAATTCTTGCAGGTTACACCACAATTGTTTCAAATGTTTAACAGGTTTAGGAAGCTGAAAATACAAAAATTTCAGCATCTGACTCACTGGGATCACTATCCATAGTAACCTCAAATTCATTTTGAGCTATCTTTAGTATATACACTCTAATGACGACAACAGGCAATGCCCTCAGTGATGGAAGGAAAAGTATACCATTGTAAATCAGACGTATACCATTGTTCCCGCTACCACAATAAATCTAAATTCCTTGCCAGTCAAAAAATTGCTGCTAACTATGCGACTAATAAGAAAGTTATGATACGTCCCATTACTCTATCTCATAGATTCTACTTCCGAGAATACANTGCTAACTATGCGACTAATAAGAAAGTTATGATACGTCCCATTACTCTATCTGATAGATTCTACTTCCGAGAATACAGATATAATCTTCACACAACCTTTTTAAGAATTGTTACACCATTTTTTTATTCCTTTAAAAAGAAGAAAGAATAAGTCGAATCAGCCAAAATTATCAAAGAAGAAGGGAAACATATCTCAATCGTCTAGCTCAATCTTTACAAAAACGCAGCAATAACTCGGCGATCCGGAAGATATCCTCTAGTATTACCTTTACCTCCAGTCCTAAAATATCCCACGACAAAAGTAATCTCTATAGTACATATTTCTTCCGTGGAGAAGATAAGTGGCAACTTTCAGTCACGTAATAATAGCGACGAACCGGGAATCGAACCCGGGACCCCTGCATTGATCGCACAAGTGTTAATCACTACACCACTTGTTCACCTTCCACAATTGTAATCCATTTAGTTTCCAGACCTAACCCCCGTCAATTACCTGGTTGTCGCCATTTTCACCTGACCGGAAGTTGTCACATAATCTCTATAGTGTTTTTGTAACTGTAAATATGTAAATTTTAGTTTGTAGTAAGACCTGAAAAATATCAATAGGTTACTTTTTATACAATTATTTTGTCGTATGAATTTGTCCTCAATTTTTTTCATTATTATTTCTTATGAAATAGATTGTAAATTTACATTCGATACAATCAAAAATAATCTTTAGTGCAAACTGATGTAGCATCAGTTGGATTGTGTACACATCTCGTCGCTTCGCATGGATGGGTGGCGTGGCGCTTGCGTTCCCACGCGGTGCACCGCGCCGCAGCGGACGGTCGCTCGCTCTCTGTTGGTCCGCGGCGGGCGCGCGCGTATCTCTGCGCCGTTCGCCTTCTTCCTTCCGGCGCGCGCTTCCGCCGGATGCTCCGCCGCTGTGCTCTCGTCAACTGTCGCTCCACCGACGATTGTCCGCCGGTCGTGTACCTCAGCTCAGATAGTTCCACGGTGATTTTTTGTTGTTACTTCGCGTACACGGAGACGACAAAGATGGGAATCTCATCATGAGTCCTTCGGAAGTCGTTAGTTGTGACACGAGAGATCTTGAAGGGAAAACGCGGTGTTTGTCGAGTTGTCATTGACTGTCGCTTCTCTGAGACTTCATTCATTTGCATAGAATTTGTACTTCATTTCACGGTTGGAAGTTTTGGATTATTCAATGAACTGAGTTCTACATCTCATTCATACTGTTTAGAAGGCAGTAGAACCGTAATGTGGAACATCGAGGCCCGCTTTTCTGAATTTCTCTTTTAAAAATAACTTAAAATTAAATCAGTTGTTTTTTATGAGAAAAAATGGTTTTTACTTTCTAGTAAGAGTGTTTACCGATATTCTTATGTATGATGTGCTACTTTTTGAAACAGTTTATAAATTTACACCAACCAAACTGAAAACTTTTATACGACACATGAAATAGTATGTGAATGAAAATTTTAAGTGGAAGATCTCTCTCGTTTTTCCATCTATATATACGATATCTATATGGGATATTCCTAAATTACGTCACATGATCTTGAGGTCTTTTACACCACACCCCGGCTACTCATGTTACGCTTCGTCACGTTACACCAAACCCCTTCTTATCGTGACGTCACAAAACAACCTGCCCCCTCCCATCATAAAGAATGAAAAACGGTATTATAGGAGAAAATATAAACATTTATATACTTAAGAGGATTATAAAAGTCGCTTCATATAAAGGATGTTGTAGCACGGAGAAAAAGGCACCTAAAGGATTTTGAGACTTTTTTTTCTCATTATAGGAAAATTTGCGTCTATTGAATGAATTTTAAACGTATGATTTACCAATTGTGACATCATTCTAAAATACCCACAGCCCCTCTCATCACGCACCGTCACGTTTCGCCAACCCCGCTCGCAAGACCGTGACGCAATTTATAAACGATATCTTTAGAAATAATAGTATGCAGTTGTGAATGAAAATATTTTCGATATTTAGACCTTATGTTGCGGCTTTCTTCCTCAGCAGTGATCACCACAAATAGTTACTGCTATTCTATCGTACTACATGTATGCGTAAAATTCCCGCTATTTCTTCCCTAGCTGAGTGGTCGCTTCGATAGAACGGAAGGTCGTGTGTTCAGGCTCTGATTTTGTTAGCACTTGTCATACCTTGTTTCTCCTTCGTCGTGTGCTGTGAACGAGCAGACGCGCAGAGATGCAACGTGTCGCATCGTTTAGTTGGACTTACACTTGTCGATAGACCAAACAGTGGAACGCGAACGGCACACAAATACGACTTCCCGATTGCAGTTCACGTTTTCTGCTGCGACTCAAGGTTCGGGAGCGCTCTCGAACATGCTTTAAGGAGTAGTGTGGCGAAATCTGAAACAATTGTTAAAATCTCACTGGTTTCCTCACATTTCAGGGAGGACCCACCGCAGAAATTGTGGAATACTGTGTGTGACATGATGAATGTTGTAATATCCGTAGTGGATATGTAGGATATTAAAAAAATGAAATATTACTCCGATATCCGAAAAGATGTGATCAACACCATATCGTTTTCAAGATTGAATGCGTATCTATTCATGATTTATTAGCTTTGACTCGAAAGCTATATGATGTACTCATCTGAATAATGCATCTTTGTGTACCTAGAGTTATAAGTTAACAAAATCTCATGTGCCGTATTCCATTTCGTTTAAGGGTTGGAGTAACATTGCTGATCGCTACCAAGCGAATATTTTTATTTCTGATTTATTTATTAATTATTTATAAATCGATATTTTTAGCGGGAATGTTTTTGAGCTGAGTTCATTGAATAATTGTGTAAATGTCAGCATTTCTAAATACATTGGTTCTGCCTCAGTAGTGAAGAAAAATGAAATTTTATTCTCTTTGTCAATTCTCTACAATTCCTGATATTAAAATTAATACATTGACAGTTATTATGAAAATTGAAATTAATACAAATATAATTATTAAAACAATTCTCGTTATTTATACACAAGGTCAAGAACTAGTTCGATGTCAAATATTTTTTGTTCCAATATGTTTTGACAATGAACTTCTATTGAGTGCTATCAGGAAGTGAAGCGCAAATTTAAGAGTCTTAGTGGGATCTGATGGGAATTATAATAATCTAATTCCGACTGAATTGAACATCCTCGAGGCGAGTGGTCGTGCGTGGGAAGTTGGTCCCAGTGGACAACGTAGCACATGTTGTAGCCCTCCTTGTGTGGACGTCACGACCTCATTTCTGCTAGTGTGCGGTGACAAGTCATCATCGCATCGAGATGGATCTCTTCCCGCATCACGTCTGCCTCGCGCGCTCCACTCTACGCACAACGACGCGACGTCGCGGTCCAACCAACGCACTCTTACGTAACACCATCTGATTTCATTACGTATCACCATGGCTTCTATTAATGTGGTGCATTTATATTAAATTACTTGTTTCATTCATGTTACTTTTGATCTTTTTTATTTATAATAGTTTATTTCAAACTCTAAAGAACCGTGGAATGATTGTGTACATTATCTCTGTAGCTCCATTTTGGATCAGTTTTCCTCCAATTTTCCTTCGGGAAGAGAGTGAATGTCGTTAATACTTTTCTTCTTATTAATCTCGAATTTTCACTGGACGTAATATATACGATTCACTTTGGAATATCAAATGGATAACACTACGTATTTATTAAATAACTTCTTTTTAAGTATTAAATACGCCACTCCCCTTGGGACCTTGATCGGAATTGATAGGATGGTCAAAGAAATCAACCAAAAAACCGAGTCTTGAAATGAGAGTACCGCAGACAACCGTATGGTTTGTAAAGAGGAATCGATTGAAAATGAAACCTCACCGACTGCTTTTGCTTCAAGCTTTACTTCGTACGATTTATATAAACCAATTTGATATTTCCGAAAACATACAGCAAACATTTGACATTGACAATTTTGCATCATGTCTCGTTTTCAGAGACGAAGACACTTTTCACATCGGCGGGAAAGTAAACCGACACAATATGCATATTTGGGGGAATGTATGTAATGCTCTGAACTTTTTAACACCAGACGTGGTGCAATGATTTCGGCAAGAACTCGACTATCGTCTGGACATAGCTCGGGCGTCACGAGGAAGCCGTAGAACAATTGTAATGCAATAAAATCAAGATGTTTTAGTTTTCCTTCATTTTAAAATAATTCTGATTAGTAAACATTTACAAATGACTTTATTACAGATCTTTAAAAGACCGTACATCATTTTGAGTGACATTTCCTATTCAGAATTGTATCTCTATATCATGTACGGTGATTCGGATCATGGAGGAATCAGTGTCATAATTTTTGAATCACGTCTTTGGAAAACTAACTTATAGATTCTATTCTTTAAAATTTAAGCATATTTACCATTTTTAAGCAATGAAGTCTTTTCACCACTTCAAGGGCTTATTGACTTATTAACAAGTAAAAGAGCCTTGTAATAATATTGTATGTAGACAAGGTAGCCACGTAGCTGTTGCCAAATAAATAAATGAACATATTGTTTAAACAAACAAAAACATTGAAAACCGTATTGTTCGATTTCACCACAGCACGGTATTTGTATAAGAAATATCACAATGATATCCATCGGTATCATGGAGATATTCCACCCGTCCTAATTTGGAACATGATTTTCACCTGCAGTTTTCGTGACATGTTTATCCGGTGCCGTTCGCTGGAGTGAACACGAAAGTGTTTTAACCATTGGCGTAAACACTGGGTGAGGGATAACGAGGTTCAACCTCCTCCGCCTCCCAATTGAATGAAGAATTATTTTACATTTATTTAGTGAACTAATTAGTTATAGAACATCTTCTCAAGCTAAAAAAAAACATCTACCTAGTAAACGTTTTGCGATAACTGTTAAAAATTCTTGATGATACAGCAATTGTAATCCAACATCACCTCCCCTCCCCACCGAAGAAAAAGGAAAAGCAAATTCTTTTAACGCTAGTGTCTGAAATACTAATACACTCACGGTGTTTGAGGAAAAATGTTTTTTACTCAAATTCGATGTATATCCTTAACTCTTGCGAATGCCAGTTAACCGGACGGGATTGCGGGACGTCACGAAAACGGATAGTAAAACAGAGAGAAACATTTAACTAACCCTCACCATTCCTTTGTCTAACCCTGACTTCGCCTTGCCATTCGTCAACGCTCATCACATTGTGGTGCGAGAGGGGAACGTATTTTTAGAGCGTGGTCCGAGGTCACGGTGGTCTGCCGATGGACCGGATGCAGACACCGACTGCCCTCTCCTCCTCCCTCTCTCTCGATTGCCTTCATCCACTAAGTTGCCTGCGGACACGGATTCCTCATACAATTCCCTCCCTCCTCCTCATCCTCCTTTTCCTCCTACTCTGCAAGCCACGCGTATACCACAATGGCATAGGAGAATTAACAGGAAGAATAGGCCAACCAACTACGGTACGATATGAAACATAATGCGTCCTACAGATGTCGGAACAGTATTCTTGTACCCAATCCTCAGTCCTTTCATTGGATTAACTATTTTATATAGTAAACTAGCTGATTCTCCTGGCTTTACTCGCGTTGTAAGTGAACAATATGTAAAGGGGAATCTTCGTAATAAAGGTGTAACAACTAGTTATGTTAAAAATAGTTAATTTTTTATTGTATGAGTGTATTTATTGTTGTATTCCAAAAAAGACAAATTTACACGTACATTTAAAATCTAGCAATCTTTCATTATATCTCCTAAATATACCAAAAGCTTTCACTAAAAATACTGGTGGGTAAAAATTATATATCGCTTACGGACATTTCCAGTCGTTTTCACAAAATTTACGGATATGGGGGTCCATATTGAAACATAACGTCACCGCCAAAGTACTTTTATTTATCGTCAAATAAAAAATTTGTGAGACAATTCATGAGACTATAACCTAGCCAATGTTTATGTCGAATATTTCTGCTGCATATGGAGACAACCAGACTTCTTTTAGATTTTAGGCTCACAAATATATCAACAAAATCTTATATTTATGTAAGATATTTATATAAGATTAATATTTATATAAGATATAAAATAATTGTATATCAATGAAAGGAAAAAAAACTATAATTGATGGAAAATTAGTCTAATTGCATCCAGAGTCATACTGCTATGATCTGTTGGTTCTTAGTGTAGAATGTCAATTTGTAGATTGCACCTTGATATTCTAAAAAAAATTCTTTGTTTTCAGGTGGGTCTTCTTTGAAAATGAAATGATCTTTGAAAATTGTGTTTCAATGTGAGAATTGAGAGTAAGTTAAGTAATTATAATATTAATCTTTTTAAATTGAAATAATGTTTTTATATATTCAAGAAAGATACAAATACTTAAAGAAAACTAATTGTACTGATTTTAATGATCGTGACTATGTGCTCATGGTTGTTTATCTTTATCTCAAATGAGCTTTATTTTAAATTTATGCTGTCTCATGGATTTTATGGAATTTATGCTGTCTTCATATTGCATGTTTAACCTTACTCTATCGTTGATTGATATCTGGAATGTATGTTTTTATCCATTAGATTTTGTTTCTATTGTTCAATATCAGGATCATTTCTTAACCAAAGATATTTCATGATAGACCTACGTTTAGAAAATGTCTTTGTTCTTTGTCGAGGTGTAGCAAATATGCATAAAATTGTGTGTTATATTATGAGTGCATACGTAGTCTAATATTTTCTTCTTCTTCCTCCTCATTTTAACAAAATAGTTCATATTACAATGAAAATGTTTACTTTCCTTTCGTGTGTGTTTCTTAATTTTTTTAATTTGAAATTTCATCATTGTAGAAGTTCTGCATTGTCATAAGCTATTGCTTATGAGAATATGGTAGTAAAAATAAAATAAAAAATATTTTTAATTAGTGGTGAGACTCAGACCATAGAGTCTGCTCTCGCGTTTAACCACGAAAACAAAATGCAATAAAAAAGGAGTGTAGTTGCCAGCATGTTCTTTGCAAAGAAAATCAGTTTCAAGTACGCAGTATTTCAATTTCAATTATTTCAATTAAAATTACAATGAAGTATTAGTTCGGTGAGACCTCATACACTGCTGAGGCAAACAGACAGAGACAGACGGAGTCGAGGATTGGTTCCTTCGTTATTGAATATTACATGGTCAGGTCAACTCTGTGTACTACAACACACTTTATCTCTGACAGGTATGTACAGAAGTGTTGATTATGATGTGGGATTGGAATATAGTGGTGTTTCTGATGTGTCTCAGCGTACCACTTTTAGCATTACTTCATAACCCCTTCATCTTCATGAATTTCTGACAACTTTCTCCTTCGTGTAACGGCCTAATTAACTACGTTATGCAATGTATTCCTTCTATAGTAGTTAATGTACTAATTTTCTTCGGCTATTTGTATTTTAATAGCACATGAATGTTGGAAAGTAGTGTGTTTCCGGTGAGTCAGTATCAAAAGTTTGCCGTGTTTCTAATTGGTTGCGGAAGAAAGGCGACAATACTTTATTCTTTCAGTTTGCCTATTTGTCCTATAGACGCTCCATATGTTCATATACTTTTTATATTTGACTTAATTAATACATTGCATTTTCATTACAACGCTTCTGAAGATGCAAACAGTGTCATATCTTCCGGTCACCAAATATTCCTATACTCACGCAAAATGTAAAATGCTAGCAATATCGACATTATCCTTATAGAACATTCATTAATTTTATGTATGTTGCTTTAATGCCATACAATTTGTTATTCTTTGCAAGGATATTTTTTGTAAGTTCCCTTACCTTTAGAGTAATCCCTTTATATTATACCCATAATTTTTAGCGTTTGCCTATTATTTACAATTATGAATTGTAATGGGATAAATTATATCAAAATATTAGCATAGCAAGAATTTATTATACTTTGTTGTTAATTGGTCTAAATCTATATCCCTTAAACACGGAGACCTAAAACAAGAATCATGAAAAAAAACAGGGGCAATCCGAAGAAATAATTTGTGCACACAAAACAATTATGAGCAATTGCTTTCGAAACGAATAAACGGACTTACAATCCCGTTACTTGTCACATCGTAGTGATCCGTAAAATATAATATACATGAAGGTGATCGTGTCACTAAGTGTCTCACTGTAATAAATTATGAAACACTTTCCGACAATGCAGCGATTAGATTCAAGATCCTCAGAAAAGAAGTGAGCAATGGATTTCCCTCGCGTCCCAGAATTTTGTCTCCATTAAAAAGTAGTTTTATTTCCTAAATTCATCAAATTAACGTATATATTTCTGTATTTGAGGCTCGCCTATTTCAAAATGTTCTACACGACGGAAAACATTTCAGACTAAAAAATATCAATACTGGCAAATATATATGACATACTTAATTATCATTAACAATTAATGAATTTGCAAGTAACTCGAAGGATAAGGAACTTGGATGGGCGGGGTTCGTGTCCAATTCTTTTCAGAAAAACACACACGTTTGCTAGTAGAACTACGCGTAGCACAAAATAAAACTGATTTTATTAACACATACAATAATTTTACTTAAATGATCATCCCTTCCATTATTATATGCATGATGATACACTCCCCCAAACGTACCCCTAAAAGTCACACGTTATATAAATGTTATACTCACAATGAGGCGGGTTCATTCAATAGTCCCCCACTATCCGTCTCCTAAGTTTACTTTTTTACAATCAACAACAATAATGAAAGCAAAGCTAGTTAGTTCAAGTTCGTGAGGGTTAATTTCCCCCGTGAGTTCTTTGTCATTGGCGCACACGCTTTTAATTAGTCAGACCGACTCCCTTGCTCGCCTGATGTTGACTGGATGCTACCAGTAATTAATGTTACCTTATATCTCGACATGATTGACAGGTAGGCCACCTTCTACCAAACTGCAAGGTCGCCAGGAGCAGACGTTCAGTTCAGTGACCCAGGTCTGCGGCAGCTAGGACCTCCCTCCATAAAGGTTATCTCCTCCGCCGTCACCACTCCATCCATACACGCCGTCTGGTCCTTTCCAGGATTCCCAGCCTAATTCAGACTCTTGATCTCGTGTCACGAATCGCGAACCTCCGCTCACACCCGACACTCACTACGGAGAATCCCTCCACAAATATGTAAGTCAATTCGTCTGGTAGTAAATTGCTAGATATCCGTTCAGCACTCGACAACTCGGGATGAACTCCATTTCCGAAATACGTTGAGCTTCAACAAGTTCCAACTCGAACTTAGAAAACAAAATCTCATAAACACGTACGGATTGAATCTCGGAATCTACTCGAGATATAAATTCAGCATATTCTCCAGCTCGCAATAATCATATCAACTCAGAAAAACTGATTAATAATCGTCGATGTCTCTCTGTGTCCTGAAGTGTTCTGCGCTCCTCTTTTTATACGTTCGAGTCCCCACTTCGATACAAAATTTGGAAAACATTCCCGCCTCCTGCCGTGTCACGTGAATTTTAAATGGCCAATCCTTGCCTTCGTTTCATTTCACGCGAACGTCCTCGGATAGGTCAAAATGGTCATGACGTATGTTTTAAACCCAGCGAATCCCATTGCTTGGTTTTACACAATAACACTCTTCCTACCTCCAGTGCCCTGTGGATACCTTTTCCACGCCCTGGTCCATTGTTGTACCCTTTTCGCCGACTCAAAGAATCTGGAGTTCGGCGAATGACTAACCCATCTCGGGACTCCTTAGGGCCCCTGTAATTAGCTTTGAGAAGTGCCGTCTTTCCAGGATCCGGCGCTGCGCCCTCGAAACATGTGTTCTGCACTGAGTCCTTGTTCGCTCCCTCCTTTGATGAGTTTTACAGTTTTGTTTACTAAAATCATTGAAAAGGGATGCCACCTCCTTGAAGCGATCCCGTGACGCGCCTTAGTTATTTCTTAAAGTTATTTTATATTGTCCCAGTCACGTCTGTGCGGGCTGCTAGTCTAGCCGTAGTATGCGAAAATTTCATGTCTCAATTTCTCACGCCTTCTGCCAAATGTTTCCAAAGCTAAATATTTATTTTTACGCACGTTCCAAAATTCTCTTTGAGGTGCCGGGCGCCGCACCGCTAAAGGCGTTCCCTTTCTTTTTGGAACACCAGTGGCCTTTTTAAAATGCCGCCACCCCACCCTCTAACAGAGTACCGCGCGTGCTGTAGGAACCGTCCGTCCACGCTGTATTTGGCAACGGTTTAGAGTTTGAATTAAAAATTTACTATTTAATAACTTTATGTATATATATATATGTACTTTATGTATGTATTTAATAACTTTATGTATGTATATATATATATATATACATACAACTCGAATATTAAAAAATGAATGGAGTAATGGGTAACACTCACCTGATTATATTTGCCCTACTAGCTCTCGTGCCAATAAAAACACTAAGTGGATTCGTATTATTTTTAATTAAGTGGAAACAACGCACAGAGTTCATTGTTAAAGGAAAACGCATGTTACAAAAATTATATTGACTTAATTATCACTGATACATTTCTAATTAACACTATCATGCACAAACCCCCCACCCCCCAAAAAAATCACACGTTTTCACACACAAAATTGACATGAAATTTTTAAGAGAATTTCTGGTAATAATAATTACAGTAAAAACATTAATTAAATTTAGAAAGCCATCATTATTGCTCACTCTTTTTTTCTGCCCTCATTAAGAATACAATCACAAAAGTTCTGAGCGTGGGCCATTACTATTCTGGTTCCTTTCACTAGATCTTCTCGCCGCCACTTAAATACCTATTACTGGTCACAGTCAGTATTCTCGGGTTACCTTTTCATTGATGATCAGATCAGTCTGAAAGCGTAGGTGAAGATTTGAATGCCATTGATTAGCATCGGCTCGTGCGGTGCGTCCTCCCTCGTACCTGCCAGTAGCTTATTCTTCGTTCAAAACCAACCTTCTTTGGAAGTTGCCACGCCTGCCTGGAGTTTCTCGTTCTCGGAATTTGCAGTGTTCACCATAATAAAGTTCTTTTACAGCGAGAGTTCATTAAACTTGATGCGACGCGATTAAATGGTCTTTACAATCGCCTCTTGTTACAAAACAACACATTTGATCTCTGTCTAGTTCTCGGATAGATTATTAGAGTTGAAACTTTGAAAACTCTGCATAATTTGGAATAAGATCAAGTTATCAATTAAGAATAACTTGTCCAAAACTTCAAGTCCTAGAGGTCAAGAATAATGAAGAAAATCTCGAAATGATCTCGGAATCATTGAATTTCGGAATGATTCCGAATGTTCTACTCGAATCTGATCGAATGTGCTCGAAAATACTCGAATGATCGAATCCTACTCAAAAATACTCGAATGATTGATCGACAATACTCGAATCTGATCACGGAACGTCTCTGTATCATGTTTTATCACCTCGCTCCTCACTCTGTCCCTCAGAAGCTAACTCACGTGATACATTTTTAAAAACCATATAACTATTTTTTGCCAATCATATCAAATTCACACTCCACGCGGAGTTGACGTGATTGGTTGGGTTTAAAAAGACAAATCCTTGTTCCTAGCCAGTCAGAACGTTCTTTCCTAGGAAATATCCTCACTTCAATGGCGTTAGCTTTTTCAACCGTCCTCTCCGTAATTTTAACATAACGCTTTTTAAGAATAATAGAAAACTAAAATTAGGAAATTTTCCAACCTATAACTGCCACTATCTTGTCTTCAGAGCCTCCTTTGCCATCCGTTCTGCGACGCACGCCCAACGGTCGCTGCGTCGTGATATACGTCAACTGTCCCTAGACAATTCTCAAATCCTGAGGGTCGAACCCCCTCACACCCACACTCTTCGGGTCGCTATCTATTGTCATCCTTTTTATTTGTAAAGGACTTCTGCCTCTCTCCACACCCACGATATGCGTTTCTCTTGCAGCTGCACTTAAAAACCCAAAATCTGTCACTAACGCTGACCTTGTCTCTTTCAAAATACTTCTTGTAATTTTCCGTTGCTTCCCAGTGTAAATCTAACGACGCCATCCATTATGTGTTTTTCTTCCTACTTCCCCTTTCTAATCAAAAATAATTGCGTATTACTCGGACACTCTTCCTATCGCTGAATTTTTATAACCGTCCTCCGAGCAACAAAATACGAAACCCTGCGCCCTTCACGGCAGTCGCCTTCCCTCGCAGCTGCGCAGCAGAAATCGCCGTTAGATTCCGCCCGCTTACGAAACATTTTAACATTTTGCGTCATAGTTCTCATTACTCTAATTAATAATTAATAGATTCTTATATAAATTACACTACTGGCGAAGTGTCATTTTTGACATCGTCAGCTTCGAGTAGCCACGAAAGTCAGACCACCTTATTTCTATGCACCTTGGTCTTGAAATGCATATTAAGTTGATCAAACGAACGCCTATTTCTTCCGGAAGCAATCGGAATACACGGATCACATGGGGTCATCAATTTTCACTAATCTCAATATGTGTTTATTTTCAACGTTAATTTTTTTCATAGATTCGAAAGATAGCACTTACCGCAGCCATATAGAGGCTCTTATTTATTTTAGATTAATAATGTCTTCCGCTGATGGCTTCCGAGGAATGTTTGGATAATACTAAGATACCACAATAATTCTTAATTTCTCAAGAAAGAGAATGATCTCCAACGCGCTCAATTTTTTTAATGAACCAATCAATGTATACAATGATTATCGATGTAAATGAAATTGTAACAGAAGTCAATTGACATGCCAAAGGATACGATTCTTGACTAGATACAACACTTAACTCGAACGAAACGAACCATTTTTGCGACAGCATTGCGATTTCCCATAAATGTATTTTGACCCGTCTTATCCACTTTCGCAGCGCTGCGCTGCATTCAGGAAGCATTGCACGCTCCGTGCCTCGAGGGATTTCATTCTGATACGCTCGTAGATTTTAATAAAATATTCGTAAGGGAATTTCGTTTCTCTGTGAGCGTGCGAGGTGTGAGGCGGAATATTTCCGGCGACGACCACTTGAAACGCGTGTCGAAGGCTCTAGAAACTCAACGAATCAACTAGAGGTATTCGATGTGACGAGTGAAAATATGTGAAGCATTCCGGCTGAGAGCGGGGTCTGAGCTTCAACATGCGAATGTAGTTCATAAAATCTTGAAATCTTCTTCACTGAATGGACATTGGATATATTGAAAACGGAGTCAAAGTGAAAATGAATCTGTATTTAAAGGTCCACATTTATTTTTAAACGAAAAAATTTGACTTGAATTTATTCCGAAAAAAATGTTAGGGTTATGTTAGAATTTTCGTTATGAAACTATACTGACTGACAAACATAGATGTGAATGAAATTAACTTCAAAACTGTACAATATTTTGGTATGAAGTTTTCTCTTTATCATTAAGAATGAATTACGTAGGAAATTCGAAGACGAAATCAAAATGGAGAAATATGTTCAAAAGTGAAAGGAGAAATTTAATGGCTGTAAAGAGGGATGCCGACCGATGTAAGTTTGAAAATAATAATAATAATTTTAATAATAATAATAATAATTTTAATAATAATAATAATAATAATTTTAATAATAATAATAATAATTTTAATAATAATAATAATAATTTTAATAATAATAATAATTTTAATAATAATAATTTTAATAATAATAATTTTAAATAATCTTAATTTTACGTTGACAACTTAATTCATAGTTTTCAACCTGTCAGTTACTTTTATCACCTGTAAATTCCTATTCCCGTTTACTGTTAATTTTATTTTGTTGGGAGACAACAACAGAAAGTGTCAACGTATGTACTTCCGCTCTACACAAACACACATAAATTGAAATACATGATAGTGATAGTGTAACTAAAACTGTCATCATACTCAGCCTTGGTTGACTGCGTGAAGGCCAATGTGCGCATATGTGAGTGATCAGGATCGTTGCGTCGCACTTACACAATTTTCAGTGTCATGTAGCGTCAGACTGGGATGTTAGCTCTCGGGCGACGGGGACACTGTGGGTGAGGAATCACGAAGCATACCACTAGCGCGTGACCGTCGGTTGCTCTCTTATCAGAAAAAAATTACGTGATGCTACTTCACAAACATAAGGTGTAAGACTGTCATTCGTAACGGTTTTAATACATATATAAATTATTGTTTTGTGCAGCAACCATGGATGCTATTGATGAACTACTTGTATTCCAATAATAAATGTTTACAATTAATCGGAATGAAAACAAGTAAAAATAATATTTCACACTAGAGGTTGTTATAAACCCACTAGCTTTTTCCCATCAAACATGAAATGAATTTGATGCAATAGCTTTATTATCTAGTTATTCATCATTTTTTAAATTACTATATTTCCTAAAATTGTATCCATTAAATTTGATGATGATTAATTTTTCCTTTTTAAATTGAAGTATTTTATTTTTTTTATTTTTAATAACATTTTTTCGATAATTTATGTTAATTTTTGTAGATAGACATATGCTGTCGCGGACTTTTTTGTAAAACTCTTTGAGGTAAACAATGTTGCCATTCATAGTTGTCACCTATTTCTAACCGTTTAGACAGCGTAAGTGAATATAACTCCTCCCCTCCCGGTTTTATCTACATATATTGTCAAAAATCATTTCTATCTTTCTTTTCATAAACTTAAAAAACTAAAGGTAACCTATGTTCATTCCGGACATCTAATCTTGCCAAATTTCATCACGATCAGTTGAGTGGTTTAGTCGTGATCAGGTAGCAAACAGACAGAAGCACTTTCACGTTACACATTTATATATTAGTACGGATTGCTTATTTCCATCTTAATGATTTATTTTTAACTGTATCGTTAGTGATCATATCCCAGGAGCCAATGAGCAGTGATTGCTCCTATCCTCCAATATATTATTCATTCAACCTCTTCTTTAACAGAGTCCTCGCGGTTGCTTGCTGCCACTCTCTTTATCGTTCCTTCTCTCTTGCATCTCCACTGTCGCCCTGGAGGCGGGCGCTTCTTGCGACCGCTCGGAATGCAAAGCAGCAGCCACTTTGAACATCCAACGACGCCCTCCAGGGTTCTCCGCTACTCGTACTATCTCCTCTGTTCTCAGGGTCGGAAATGTGAGACACCGCTTGTCGGAGAGTCGAGTCTAGGAGAAGGGTCGCGGTGAAGGCAACCAACCTAAGGAGGATGCAGAGGAACAAGGCTAACATGAATGACGGATTATGGGCTAATGTTCAAATCGTGTGCTCTGAAAGGAAAAGAGGGTTGACAGTTCAATGGAGCTTGAGCGGATCACTAGAAGATAGGAGATCATGTTCTGGGAAGACAAATGCTGAGTCTATTTCCTGAAAATAAACTTTCTCCGTGCAAGATAATGTTATTAAAACTCCGATTCAGTGAGTAACAAATAAAATTCTACATTAAAAGCGTGTTTTCTGCAATGAGCTGAAATATGTCAATAATTTATTAACTCATACAATAAACACACCTTTTATTCACAATTTCTCCTTGAAGAATATAATGCACCGATATGTTGTTTTCTATTCAGTCGAATTTTATAAAGCGACATTAAAATGTATCAGTGTGTGATTGAACCTGGTGAAAACGTCGTCAATATTGCAATATACTTAAACTATAAATCTCCAGGTAGGAACTCGTATGAACCGACATAAAAGCTCCACTGGAATTTTAGTTATACGTCAGTAAGCCTACACTAACTACCTCATATAACTTCGTGCATTTTTATTTCAACACGCCAATAGCTTTTCACCACTTACCCTGAGAATTTTTTTTTTCAGAACAAGATTCCTGGGCTGTTTTGCTGGAATGAGTGGAGTTAATATTCGACATATATCATTGCGACTTTGTACTAACTTCACTTCCAATCATGGGAAGGTCCAATAATGTTCACTTCATTTCACATCTTTGTTAATTTGTTTGCAATTCAATTCTAGTGCTCCTAACTTTTATAAAGTCCTCTAAAAGTACTCAATGAACGAGGATGTCATCAGTAAATCATTAAGTGAGTTTTCTGGATTTGATACGTTTTGATCGCAAATTTTGCAGTGTTTCATACTCACCTTTATTACTTTTTCATTTGAGAGTATTTTCTTTTTGTCAAATCATTGTTTCTCAATATATTTTCAACGTGTTTCTTTTTAATTGAATAGAAAATTAAGTTACAAGTTCGGTTATTACTTTTAAACATACTAAAATATTTTTCTTTGAGTTCTTAAATGAATTTTAGGAGCTTGGATTTCATCTGAAAAATACAGTTCAAATATGCTACGAAAATAAAAGAATACGCTAATTTAACTATACTTTTTACGTCCATTATAAGTACAATAAATGTATTGTGATGCTCCAAGGTATGTCGTAAGATATATTGTACTTTTCTAGGTAAATATAAGTTTGCCTTTTTGAGAGGGCCTTTTTGAGAGGATTAGAATGAAGGTACGACAAGAAAGATACAATTTCAGTTATTTTAGGTAAGTTTCACAGGCAAAGGAACTAATGCGGGAATGAACATACAGCTAATGATGAGCGTATTAGTCATGTTTTCATCTAGCAGAAAACGCAAGACCGAGACCCTAAACTGGATGAACAGGACTGGATATGGGGCAGTATCACGATGAGATGCAAGATTATCATAATCTTGGCCATATTCTTGATGTATTTGCTAGTCGTAATTTCTTGCTCTTGAAGAAAATACAACATGAAGACGCTAGACCAAGATTAATATTAATAGAGCATCACTAAGGTCTCGATGAAAAAGAGTATGCAATTACATTACCTATCCCGGACCATCACAGTCCTGGTTTTGCCAAGTGCATCGCTAAATTCTCTTTGACTTTATCCACAATGGAATAACATTACATAACAAGAACTACATTACTTTGAAGACATGAATTTAATGATTGTATAGTGGATTGTTACGTCATCAATCACATCCTGTGACTCCTTTCGGGTTCTTTGAGTGAATACGAGAGATCAATCCACTCGTAGATAGCAAACACTGTATATAGTTTATTAAGGATTCATTTTATTATATTCGGTGTACACGTAACATATATGTGTATGGGAGGGACTGTGCAAATTATTCACATTTCGCGAATCTCGGTAGGAAGGAAGGGATTTTGTAGAGTTCAGCGATAGGGAAACCTTCACGTTTTCTTGCATTACGGGCAAGCATTTCAAACTGTACTCACAAATTAAACTGGTGTTGCAAAACCATTGCACATATTTTGTCATATACATTTCTCCGTATGCAGCATAGAGAGAGAGAAAATTATATAATGAAAGGGTAATTTCTGGCGTGGTCCTCTATATTTTGGTCGTCTTCCAGTTCTCTCTTCATGCTCAAAATCGCTAGATGAAATTATTACTGTCTTTTATTTGAAATTTGAAAGTAGAAAGCATATTCAGAATATTATTTCAAAACGTATAGCGTCATATCCTCTTATAAATATCGTAAAAGTGTTGTATAAATGCAATGTCGTTGTAGACGGAAATTGATGTATTCTCAGATCTGCAGTGCGTTTGCTGTCGTTAATTTATCATAATCATATCTTTGATGTCAGTTTACGAAAATTGTATGCTACTTTTGCTTGGCCCATTTACACAGCTAAATATTATTCAAGCTTATTTAAACAGTCATCTAATGTGTAAGTGTTGCAGACCGAAATTATTTTACTGCGTCTATACCAAACTTTCAAGAGAATTACCGCTAACGCGAGTTTAAGCATACTAATTGTACTATACGTACAGAAAATTTAAGCAAAATTGTTGGAACAATTTTTGAGAAACATTCAAGAGAGTACTTTGACCTTCATGTGAAGTACCCTTTGTTTTAAAGTAAAATAAAAATTAGAGCATCGACAACAAAGTAAATTCTACCGTAAATACGAAATGCGAATAAAATTAGTTCATCTGTTTACTCAGAATCGCTGCGCACAGACGGAACGACGGACGTTATGAAAAAACCACTTTTTGAGAATCAGGTATAACCAATACGGATATTTCCGTCGAAATCTCGCTTTTGAATTTTCTCACAATTACAAAACTGTCTATATACTACACATATGAGATAGTAAAAATACATTTTTGAAATATCAATTATTCTTCAGCCCACTATGAGTATATTTTATTTAAGTTGATACCTTATTTTTGCCAAGTGGTTCTTTATGTTGAGACAAAGAGGGATAACAATACAAGGTTACCCTTTATTACAAGCTTTATCAATGTATTTACTTCAGGAGGGACGTACTCCGTATCCTTTCTATTCATGAGTTTTGTTTCTTTATGAGTACATCTCGGATTTTTAGGAAAAAACCTTATTAGTTGCTCTAGTGTTATGACGGAAGTGTTGCAGATGTTAGTGAATTATGATTATAATCATATCAAATCGAAGCATTCGATTCTGCTTAAAATGTCCGGTAGGTACCCTTTCTTTTTTGACCAAATCTTCCTCAAATATGTACTTCATGAGAAAAAATGTATAATTTATTTGTTCCTCCTTTGTCTCGAGTTCAGAGCAACGAACATGAGTGAAGAAAATTTTGAGATTCAAGGAATCGTTGCTGCTTCTCTGTATTTGTATCCTTTATAAATTTGTTTCCCAGCGTGAAGCTTTGATCACAGTTTGACTTAAGATTTGTGGTAGATAGTTTATTACGCAGTTTAAGAGGTTACATTTGTATTTGTAAGAATATTTCAAATCATCCTATTTGTCCTTTACTTTGCGATGGGCAACAGTGTTGGTACACCGGCAAGTCTCTACATAAACTGGGAACTGGAACAAATTATGTTATTATATTAATTATATCTTTTAAAAGCATGTCAATTAAAATTTAGATAATAACACATGTACGAGTGTGATCAAAAGTATCCAATTGTCTGAGAAATGTGTGCGAGTAAAATACATTCATAACAAGTGATTGCAATAGTCATGTTGCTGCGTCCTCTCGCCAACATAACTGACACCCTCCTGGGATGCTGGCGTCATTCTCCACAACAGGGCATTCCCCTCACTTAGCTCATCGTGGTCCGAACAAAACCTCATAGAGCCACGCCTATCCGTCCCATGTTGAGGCCATGTTCTTTGCTGACACCTCTCGGAATAAACTCCCACTCGAAATTTATATAAAAAGTAACTACCATGCCTTTACATTCTTCTTAGGAAGTTGCTCAAGCGGTGCCGCAGTGTCTTCGGCACGCGTGTCTTATGTTGTGACGCAATAATGATGAGACATGTGCAGGTGTCTCATCATTAGTTTGTTACGTAGTTTTACATCAATATGTAATAATGTGAAACTTGATTTCAAAAGACATCAGACTATGGAAGTGCAAATATGGAAATGTGCAAATATGAAGTTTTGGTAGACAGATATCGAATGTTTAAAAAGAACCTGAAAAGTGAATGAAAAAATTGTTATACGTGTATTTTAAGGAAGGTATGACTAACGAAAAGAAATGAGAGAGCACTAACTTCTGTTATAGATAACAGCTAAAATCGGGAAAAAATAAACATAAAACTAATTTTGAACGATGTTTATTTCCCTTACTTATTTTTCGTAAACTTTCCTTGTGTTAAATTTTTGAAAATATTTGCTAAACATCATATGAAAAAAAAAATTGTTGTATTGCTATATTACTATCACGGAGAAAGATTGAATAATAAATATCAGATGATTGAGGGGTTACAAAAATTTCCCTCTCAATGTTATTGAAATATGATAAATTGAAAGGCGTTTCTATGTTGCTCATTGTTTTATTGGTATAAAGCTTTTTACACTTCTTTCGATACTGTTTCACCCAATTATTGTATACTTTCTTATTATGTTTCTATTTTTATTATTGTCATTTTATGTACATTTATATTTTTCAGTGTATGTTACTGACGATGGCTGCTATGCAGCCGAAAAAGCTTTATACCAATAAAACAATGAGCAACATAGAAACGCCTTTCAATTTATCATGCTTTGATAATGTTGCTAAAGCTCCACAATTACCAAGTTTATTGAAATATAGTATACAGCAATCGTTACATAAAATAGATGTTCCTCAAAATAATTCCTAGTAATTAAAGATATTTTTTAAAAATTAAGTTGAAATTACATATCTTGATGTTTTGAATTTTATTCGTAGAAATTTTGCTTGAAACTCTGTATGTTCATGAAAAAATGCCTCTTTTTGAGACGTAGTTGATAAATTGCCACAAATGGTTGAAGTGAATACATCGCTTATGTAACAGTAGGCAGATAAGATCGTTCCCGAGATGGCCACGGTTCAGATGAGCTTTTTTTTTTTGTTTAAAAAAAACAGAACATGTCGACAAACGTGAGAATCCTCACCTCAGTTCCAAATTGGTTTTTGTGTGTTGACCTTGTACTTATCACTTAGTATTCATATGATCAATCTTTTTCGTTTTACAAGACTTAAATTTGAGTAAAAGATACTACAACTTAAAGCAGTCATCATGTCTTCTTTAAAATTTGTAATTTCTTTTACCATTTTATCGTAGACTTCTTATACATGTTCATGAAATAAAATATGAGAAGTCTGCTACAAAAAGGTCAAAATATTAGTCAATTACAACATTAAGAGTTATCTTAATTTGGCGTTTGAGATTTTTTCTTTTTCTGAAGCAGATTTAAATGCTATCCAAAGAATGAGATCTGAAGATATTTACACATTAAAACATATGTAGAGTGCAGTAAAGTGCGATAACATTTTATTTTGTTCTACGTGAATGACTTTGAACATGGACAAGGTTTTTAAAGCAATTTTGGTTTCTGCAACGTTCCAGAAAGCGAGGACATAGTAATTGTCAAAAAAATTACGACTGATGATTTAAAGTGAGAACAACGTATGTCAGTATAGTAATTAAGTAGATAGCTATTTCTCTCGTATATCTCAGCTTGAATATTTCAACGGTTATAAAATGGGTATTACTTTACTGCCACATTTCATTAACATTTTCCCTTTCACCACATCGTCCTTTATTTGACTTTATTTTACCGAATAAAAGATCTAAATAATTTGACAATATTGGATTGCTATGAAAATATTTTACTTGGTATAAGTTTTATTTTTGTTTAGAGAAATTATGAGATATTGTCGCGAACATATTGACACCCGTGCCGACCCCATTAATAAACCACTTTGCTTATCTCAAAACACTAAAGAGAGTCTTACGTGCTAACCGTTCTGCTTCTATTATATGTAACGCAAAACTTAACACGGTCATATTGTGATTTTCTTTCATTTTAAACCTTTTTTTGTCTATTTGTTTATATTTTAGCACCACATAAGTGTAATTTACGTATAAACATACGTTTCATTCTGTATTTATTAATTTATTCGCGTTTTTATTCTGGATAAACGCGATTTGGTAGTAATTCATGTTGAACGAATTTCCATCGAGCACTTTATGAAAAGGGGAGCATTCATTAGGTTCATACGTTCATTGACAACAATTGTTTCCAAAATTATTATTCCGCAATACAAGTTCCTGATGTATAGACCTAGTTTCAAAACATTTTGAGCCTTCCATTACTCTTGCATTCCCATCTCGAGCTTCGGGCGAGACGTGACTCATGAGACGAGAGGTGTCGGGTGCCCCGCCTTCATCCTCGCTGTTGCCTATGACGTAATTCAGTGTTGGCGCGCGCTCTCTTACTCGCTCGCTCACTCGTTCACGCATACGCGTTTCCTTGAATGATATGCGTTGTCTGTTCACCATGGAACAGGTGCAGGGAACAGAGAAATGTAATCTTGAGAGCACCGCAATACCAAGGGGAAGATACAAGACTCCGTCCATTTAGCTAGAGAACAACTACAGTAAAATGCATTTTTAATAACCCGCTGAATTTGATGCTAATTGGATAATTGTAATACAATTTGCCGAATGTAATATTAGCCGACAGGTATCCGAAAAAGTGCATTGTGCTAGATTGATCATTAGGGTTTCGTGGCATAGTTAGAATCAAATTAGCATTAAATGGTGTTACTAAAAATATATTCGTCCGTAGGTTGCCTGCTATCTTAATTGCCGTGATTTACCACTGTCTCTATATAAAGTTTTCTTTCGTATTCTTTTTTTCACCTTTTCACTTAATTTATTCATTTTATTCATATCTCGTGTATTGTGATTTTGTATTTTCTCTTCCTCTTTTATCGTTTGTTTCTAAATGGGTTTTCTTTGCGCTCTTCCCCTACTAGTCTTTTGTTACCTCGTTCTGTCTGAAACATGCACCGAATTTATTGCTATTTTCTTCGCGATCTTGTATCTTTGCTAATATAACTTCTGTTTCTTCCATTCATCTTGCGAGAGAAAATTTTTAGCATTTACCCACATTCTCAATTTTATTCCCCCCTATAACAGAATCGTCCATCGTATTTTTTCCCGTGCACTCTTTTCTCCTGTCACTACGGCTCCTAAAGACCGCCTCCTTCTTTCTCCCCGATAAATTTTACCCAAATTCCGTGCCTCTATTACCTTACCCTCGCCCTTTTGGAGACCCTCCTTCTTTCGACGCCCGCACACCTGTTCCTTTCTTCCATCGCCTCACATTACACTGTTGTGCAGTCCATTCAGAACCGGATGGAAAGAAGCGAGGGAGAGATTTCAGCTTCTCGACTCCACCTGCTCTTTGTTGCTGACGCTGCCAAGAAGAAACAGATGAAATCAATCTGCACTCTTAAAATACAATGCGGTGATGTGTGAGACTTTATTCACGACGATACATTTAGCATGTAACATTAGAGTAGAGGTTGTGTTTTTAATGTAGCTCACTATTTAGTTATGTAAACAAAAATGGTGGATAATAGCGTCACAATGTTAAGTTTTCTTGTGCGTGATTGCTAAAAATATATCTTTATCAATTCATATCAAGAAGATTAAAGTTATGAGTTATGACATTAGCATAAAACCATACTATCATGAAGGAATTTGTACATGAAACATTAAGGGCTCTTTTGTTTTGAATCAGAGAATCCGAAAACACACAATTCCGTCAGACTGTTGAAATATTTTTCTAAATAATTTCGACCTAATAATAATAATAATAAATATGGTAAAAAATTGGCTACGTACATAATTCAGTGAAAAATAATGTAAATTATCTGGATTATTAATTTGTAAGATAATGTATTCTAATAATGATGTAATTTTTAAGAATCCGCTCTAAGATATTTCCCTTCTTTGAAAGCTTTTGTGTATTCTCATTATCTCTAAATGAAGCAGTGCTTATTGTAAATGCTCTCCTTTGTTATACACTAGGTATAAGGACGAATACTTTATGTTGTTTGAATGTTTTATGCGTTTACACGTTATATGGTTGTACATCTGTATTATGACAACAGTTTTTCAGTACTTCGTATCCTTGCTAAGTTACTTCCTTATAAACGTACTGATATTTGAAAAGTACTAGAAATTTTATTTTAACATTTATTTACTTCGTTTTTTTTTCTGTTCTTGGATAGGGGTGGAACGCGGTTCCCAGCTGAGTCCATACAAAAGACAGCGTCTTCTATTTAATGTGTAAGGAATTGTACAGCAGTCATATGTTTTTGAATTAAATTTAAAAATGCTTTCTCACGATAAATATTAAGACTGCTTCAACATGCATTTTCCATTCAATATGATTACCACTGTTAAAACATCACGAAACCTAGAAAAAATTCTTGCTTCCTTGCGATCCTGAGACCAACATTCGCTTGAGGTACCAATGTAACTCTTTACACGGATTTTTCACATGAATTATTTTATTCGGATTTACATTATTGTTATAAACTTCACATGCGTTAGTGTTTTTACCGGTTTTGTTATTCATATTATTTCATAACAACTCATACTTTTATTGGCAATTAAATGCGAAATGGAAAAAAGTCTATAATATACGGATTAATTTATTTATAGAGTGAAGAAAATATATTCTGTATAAGTCTTTGGAAAATTGAAACTACGGTTCAACATATTTTCGTAATGAACCTTCAATTCTCGTGTACTTCGTTACGTCGTTCTCTATGCGCCATAAAAAAGGAGACAACTGTTCGAATATTTATTATTCACATACATTGCCTCACACAACGTTCCTACCCTAAGTTTCAGTCATCTTCAGGAATTAAATGAATATCAAAAATAAGGAGAAATTATTTATCTCGGTGAGAGGTGAATTTACGTGGTGGCGGGAGGGACGAGGGGATCTGGGCTCAACCTCCCCCCCCCCCCCCCTTAAAAAAAATTAAGTGAAAAAATGAGTTTTTTTTTTTTTTTTTTTTTTTTTTTTGTAAAAAGGCAATAACGTAGTAATTATTAATAAAATTATGACTTCAGTGGTCGAACCGGAGATGATTTTCTGAATTTAGAGCAAAAATTTGTAGTTGACAAACATCCCCGAAAACTCGAAAAAAACAGCGAAATTCGGAGAAACAATATCGAGAAAACAAATGAGTTGTTTTGAAAATTTCCTCAGAAAATGTAATTTCAAAGAAAGAAAAAGGCAATCGGTAAACCCAATAGGATAACCAGTAAATACAATATTTGTGTTTTACACTTCTCTTAAAAATGTTTTTAAGATCAAAAAAGGAAAACGTCTAATGTGCTAATTTTTCATTGCTGTTTATTTCTTCGGTAGTTACTTCAAAAATCGAAGTTGCAGGTCAACCCATTTTTACATCAAAGAGATTTAAGAAAGTTGTTCAAAATACGTAAAGTATTTTTTAACTTTCCATTTTCTCTGGAGATCTTAAAAACATTCCTAAGAACAACCTTCCATTAGGACTTGTTTTGACGTTATCTACGGTTCTTTCCATTGCTTTTCATATAAGAAGTAAATATTTAGGCGATATTTACATCATTCACGTAGTAAATAGGAAAACATACCCAAAATCGTGGCTATTGGATCCACTGAGACAATATGTCCCTACAATAATTTTTGTAACCAATATGGAAAGATGTTTTCCCAATTGTAGATGAAATATAATACCACACACCAGGGCAGTGAGAATAATTCATTTTAAAATATTCCTTTTCTATAAAAGGGTGTTATTTTAAAATTTGACAGATTGTTGGCATTCGTTATGACTATTGTCGAACTAGGGAAAAATAGATTTCCTGTGGTTAGCGCTAGTATGCAGTATTTGATTGACATTTGACGTCATTCTTCCCACATAACGCTCGTTGAAAAATTCGACAAGCTTTGACTATTGTGTAAAACGACAATGTTATTACGTTTAATTACTAGTGTTATTGTGTTTGAAAAAAAATACAATTTATGCAGGTGGTGGAGTATGGCGTTTATACGCAAAAAAATTAGATAGGTCTGTGAACAAATATGAAAAAATCCTAAAATAATTTTTCAGAATTTATTTTAGAAATATGCCTTGACTGTACTGGTAATTTGAGTGTGGTGGTAAAAAGTAAAGATACTTTTCAGTTTTGTCCTGTCATTTAGTGTTTAATTAAGACTGTGAAGAACGAGATTCTTGTACTAGACGCCTTTAATGGGAGTCACCAGTAACGAGCGATGGTGAGAGTACGTTGTAATCCAGCGAATAGAAAATAAGTGAATCAATATAGCTTTTAGTATGTATACATGGAAAGAAAGAGTTTATCTGTGTGTCTGTCCGACGCATAGTGCAGCTTCAAAATTCGGTAAACGCATGCTCCAGAGTGTGTCCCGGTGAACCACGAAGCGATTTTTTCGAATTTCCATTTATATATTTTTGTATTGAACGATTTGTTTCGGTTAGCGTAGTGACTTTAAGGCCCAGAGTTTCGAAATTTGACACACGTGTTCTTCAAGGATGGCTCCAGTGATCTTGCTATAGATACTTTTGAAATTCGATATAGATTTTTCTCTTTTTTTTAAATTTAAGCTTTTTTGACAGCCGCGCAGCCATGAATTTAGAACCAAAAGATTTAAAGCTCTGGAACTTAGTACAAATGTTCGTCAGGGTGCGTCCAAGAGCTCTATAGAGACATTTTTTCGAACTTTGAATTCAACTTTTCTTTATTTATTTTTTAATATATGTGGTTTATGATGTCTGCCGCGGAGCGATGAACTTCAAAATAAGGCACACCCATTTTCTAATAAGGGTATTGGCCCAGGGAGATTTTCGAAATTCAGTTTAGATTATTTCTTGTATGCCTCCATGGCGATTTATAAGGAATAGTTGTACAAATAATCCATACTTTCTCAGTTGAAAAGTGATTGGTATTCCTAGTACTATTTATCAAACACTTCATTAAATGACAAAAATATTGTTTCGAATATAACTAGTGTATTCCTAGGGACAACTTGGCATAGTTACCAAGTAGGGTACGTACATAATGAGATCCGAGGCGGAACTATTTTAGGAGGCCCCCATCTTCGTCACACACAAATGTGTTTGTTTGGCAATACGTTCATATCGATCATAACGATATATTTTTTAAAATAATTGGAAATTTGAAATTTATATTATAATAAATTCAATTATTTTTTGCTTCATTGTTATAAAAATGTTTTAGAGTATATTTGTGTTCAAATTTACTAGATTTTACTAATGATTTTTGCTAACCCATTTGGAGACCCCTACAAGTAGAGGTCCAGGGCGGACCGCCCCCTCCGTTCCCGCGAAAGTGTACATTATAGGATGTATTTACAAATAAATGGTGTCAAGGAATAGAATTTTACGCAAAATTTCAATATTTTGCGCAGTACTATCGATGTAATCTGCAGACTCAATTTAATTCAACCTTTTTTTTCAGATCTAGTACTGATTTATTCGTCGTAAATGCCATGCGACCTCTGCACTTTCTGAAGATTGAACAGACTCTATGACAAAGCTACGTAATGCAACCTAGAGCTACTGTATCTGCTGACGTCGTAATCCCTATGCGACCCAAATCCTCAACCATCCTCATTACGTCAACGGCGACGGCGCGGTGTGTGTTCACGTTGCTAAGAGAGTCGCGGATGACGTTTTTTTGTGGGGCTTTAGGGTTCGTCTAGGTCATTAGAGCCCTTGCGGATGACTTGGAGATACCTTGAGACGGTCTCTCTCTCAAAGGGGTTCGTTGTGCCTCACTCACTCGAAGCCTCCCCTACCACTTTCTTTAACCTTCTGCCTTTGACTCAGACGTTTCTTTGCATGTTTTAACTGGAACAACTAGATCAATTATTTATGGTGTTAAGGCACGTGTCGAGCGAGTTCACTGATGCCTACTTAAGGATTGGAGGGGTTCCGCCAATTTCGTCATTTTTCTCTAGTACTCTTACCGATCAATTATGAGGGATTTTACATCAATTTGACATAGTTTTTAATCGTTGCAACGAAAATGTATAGCTTTACATGTATAGCTTTTATTTTGACATTTACTTCGAACTTCTCTCTAAGCAAGATACCTCATTCATCATTGTGCAAGTGTCATCTCACGATCACTCCGTAAGGAATGCTCCTTAGCCTGGAGATATCTAATTATTGTTTGTGCATCTGAGAGTTTACTTATCCGACAGAAATGCATATTATATTTACTTGACTTGTCCTAATAGTTAGCGTTTGTTGTATTATGCTATCTTGTGACATTCATGATGGATATATTTTAAAATTGATTACATTTAACTCGTACTGAAGTAGGTCTACAAGGTAAACTGTCGGTCCACAAGGATTGTCGCAAACTGTGACAATCAAACAAAAAGATAACTTTTTCCGAAGTCAACGTAAGGATACAGTTTTAAGGTATCAAAATTATTATAGTAATTACATTATTAAGAAAACATGAACCTTATATATTAACCCTACGAAAATCATTCAGGAAACATGTTAGTAGTCGTTTATGAATCCGAGGGGAAAAAGGAGGGGGGGGTTCTATGGATCATACTATCTTCAAAGTCATAGATCCCTAAAATATTGTTTGAAGTCAGCGCCAGTGAGATAGTTTAAGAAATAAAAATTATTTCGTTGATAGACCATAGTTATTGTTTATCTTTGAGTTCTTTCTAATTATATGTTTTGCCTACCTGTTTCTGCCATGGTGATACTAACAGATTCATTACCCTGTGTCTCACAAGCTTGTTCCGGAAAAGTGCCATGGATGCTTGTTCTTCGGTATCTGCTTGCATCTTTCCTTCTCCCATTTGCATCTCCATGCCAACTTCCTCCCTCATTAGCATATAACACGACGATTTCTTGTCTGCTCCATCACAGAAAAGGGTTTCTCCGCTCCTCTCTTCTGCCACTGTCCTGTTGAAGACAGGAGACGAGGCGTCCTCCGCAGACCTCAAGCATTCAAGTCCAGGAAAAGTGTGTCCTCTATACTACATCTCAGTCGCTGAGAGCTGCGTTGTGGGAAAACGAGGATTGTTTTGGGTTTCGTCAGGTTTAAAATCCTTCAAAATGAAAATGAGAGGCAACCACTGGCGATGGTTCATCGCGTTTTATAAACACAATTAAATATTTATTTACAGTTTTCATCAAGTATGGACAATTCAGGTTGGAGGCCTTGAGAAAGAGAAGTGAGTTTCTCATATTTTAATTTTTTCAGTTTATTCAGATTTTTAATGCCTAATATCTCCATGGTACATCGGAAGTTGGAACACGAAATCAATACTACGAGAGAATTTGGAAATTCATTGCGGGTTTTTTTCTATGAAAAGAGGCGCCTTTCTCGGATTGCATTCTGTGAAGGATTTGTTTTCAATTTCTATATCATTACGTCTAAGATTTGGGACACTTAAAATTATTTCGCTATCATTTTCTACAATAAAGTGTTTAAAAAAAATGAACAGTATTATATTAGTTACATGAATGAAAATAGACCGTCGTGGAAAATTTTAAAATACACTTTGGAACTATAAGTATATCTTGCCACCAGTTGCGATTTTCTGGTTTACGTGGTTGTCGAAGTCTCCTTGATGGTGGCTTTACACTTTTTTTTTTTGCCGGAGACACGGTAATACTTAGGTCAATTCGGGATATTTTAGAATGATATCTTTTCCACTTTTTTGAGAATATACCGAAAACTTTGTATTATAGTATTTGTATTTGCTTCTCTACATGTGTTTTTTTGTAGGCGTACGTAAGACCCCATATACTTTTCCTTCCAACGACTTCAGGCACATTACGTGGCAACAATAGTGGCTACAGGAACACAAGGCGTTCTCCCTCGAGTATAGGACAATTTCGAGTTTAGTTCGTAAGTATAATGTGCGCACGATGATTTTACATATATTTTACATCTACGAGTTTATATATATCATTTGTGAAAGATGAATAATAATTTCATATTTCAAAATTACTCCAAACTTCTATGAACATGGTTTCAAATTTACTCCAAGTATTTATGCTTTTATAAATACAAAATAGCGCCTTATAGAGATAAAGATATTTGAAGAACATACTGTGTATACTGTGCAGCTAAAGTAATGGAAAACGACACACAGGTACTAAAATCGAACAACCGGAGGAAAGCCATGTGGAATATTGTTAAAAATTACACGTCAACTTCTGAAAATCGCGAAGAAAATGTTTCTTTACTAAACGATGGCAAAATCGTAACAAATCCTCAGGACATCGCAAATTTGTTTAATTCTCAATTCTCAGAAGTTGGTAAAATAACGAACTCAATATATCCAAATCAATGTCCTCCAATTATATCCACCCACGTACTCAATTCTATGATCACTTCCGAAACTAACGTCATTGAAGTCATGAGAATCATCAGCTCATTAAAAAACAAATTTTCAACAGGCATAGATGATATACCTGAGTTAATTGTTAAATTTTCGTCCCATACTATATTAAATCCACTCATAAATATTTTTAATAGTTCTTTATCGGAAGGGGTGTTTCCTAAAATATTTAAGAGAGCTAAAGTGAAACCTTTACACAAGAAAGGAAACAAACTTAATATTGGAAATTACCGACCAATATCTCTACTACCCACTTTCTCAAAAATCCTAGAAAAATTGTTCTATAAGCGTCTTCTAGATTTTTTATCAAAATATAACATTCTCTCTGACGATCAACACGGTTTTAGGAAATCCTTTTCCACTACAAGCGCCATATTTTCCTTCTTAAACGATGTTACCACATCTCTAGACCGTGGAGAAAATCTTCAGGGTGTTTTTCTTGACTTATCCAAAGCATTCGATGTCATCGATCACGAAATTCTCCTTTCCAAATTGCATTCTTTAGGCATTNTTTCTTTAGGCATCTGTGGACTTCCACATCAATGGCTAACTTCTTATTTAAAAGATAGATATCAACAGGTAGAAATATCCTATACTAAAAATAAAATACTTGAGCGTTGTCTTTCAGAAACAAAGCCACTTACTTGCGGAGTACCCCAAGGATCCAATTTTCGGCCTATACTCTTTTTATTGTATGTGAACGACATGTCACCATCCACATCAGATTGCAAAATGGTTCTATTTGCTGATGACACTAATTTACTATGTAAACACGCCAATGCTCAAAACGTTTTCTCTAACCTTTCGACTTGGTTCCATGCAAATCGTCTCATTGTAAACACTGACAAAACAGTGTCTATGTCATTTCACAATAGTATCACAAAATCTTTACCCCAGGTTTCTCTTTCTTTAAACGGAACACAATTAAAAACTGTTACAAATACAAAATTCTTAGGTCTCCATATTCAAGACAACCTCAAATGGAATTGTCACATTGACAATCTTAATTCCCAATTAAGCAAATTGTGTTACGCATTCCGAATCTTAGTTAACGCAGTTAGTCCACGTATTTCCCGTTGCGTATATTTTGCAAACGTTTACTCCCATTTACGTTACGGCATTACCTTCTGGGGTAATTCCGGTCAGAGTATTCAAACTTTCAGAATTCAGAAGAGGATAGTTCGGATAATTGGTAAATCTCACCCCCGAAACTCTTTTAAACCTTTATTCAAGGAATTAAATATCTTAACACTTCCCTGCATTTATATTTATGAAACGATCGTGTTTGTTAAGACCGAATAACTGAAGTGCCACCCTTGCTTTATACGAAACAGTCTCGTTCACGAACACAATACTCGCAATAGGAATAATAT
>NNCF01127680.1:321644-332564 GCA_002313205.1 Laupala kohalensis
TCCACGTGGTCATACGCAGTTTTTACTGTTTTTTGACAATAAATTTATTATTTATTATTATTAACTGTCATGCGTGACAAACGTTTTAGATTTTTTACTATCCCATTTGATTGATATCCCAATTGTGAAATTGTTTGCAGTAAAAAATACCAACTAAAAACTTCACGATATATATTGTTTATAGATCTCGAGTTATTGGGTACATTTTTGTGAAAATGACGTCTTTGGAAATTGAGTCTTTCAAATAGTTTTGGTTTTATAATATTGTTTTATATTGTAGAGTAAAATTTTGACGAGGAAAAGCCGAAAACAACATTCTTTAAGTATGTGTCACATCTTCTCATCAACTATCCGTCAGATTCCAACCTACCTTGGGAAAATAAGGAATTTGTAATCAGGGAAATGTACTGGGGTTGTCAGAAAACGTAACCGTAATCACTGTGAGTGAGGAGAAGGTGGAAATTTTTAAAACATTACTAAGCAGTAACCTTTTCAACGCCACCTGTAACAACACGGAAAACAACTATGAGTGTTATATATATTCCGCGTATGTTTGTCAATAAACAACCATATAGACATCGCTGCTATGTAGACTACGGGAGAGGTGAGCGGAACGTGCAAACATTTAAAAGGGAAGAAAGGCTCATGAAACATGTCATAGGATATCAGAATATTTACCAGCGAATGGAATGGAAAGCATAGATGATGCACTTCCACCAAATTAAAGAGTGAAGTAGATAGTAAATAAATATTTATCAAAGTATCATTTTCTTTTTTCTGGGCCTAACTTACTTAATCAACTTCCAAACCTGTAGAAGCACGCCATAGTATAAAAACATTCCGTACCAAAATAAAGAAATGGCTTTGCACTATACGAAACATAACTTACTCAAATATGAACATACAAAATATTGAAAAATACAACATAAGTAGGATGAATCTTGAACAACAATTATTACTACAGAAACTACGGTGAACTACATGTGTAAAAACCTTATTATCATTTAATCGTATATCTCCCTTCTCAACCTTGTATTTTAAATTAAATGTAGTACTAAGAGACTCTAGATTGTATTTTTAATTCTGTATTGTAAGTATTTTATATGAAGTTTCTTACATAATATATCTATATTGTAAGATTAAAATAATTTTAATGAAAACAAAGTTATAGTCAACCGTAAAATATTTATTTGCCGAAACCGGCTTTCGACAGATTATGCTATCGTCTTCAGTGGCCTACAATGAAAATTATATGTAATAATTTTGCAAACAAACATTGGTCATTCAACTATTTATATAATCTTTTAAATATCTGAAACCAATTAGTATTAAATTTTCTGATTATTATTAACTTCAACAAACTAGTACTGTCTATTTTAATACATATTTTCGTAATTGCTGCTGTATATAATTATTATTAAGACCATTTAACAATGGCTGAATATATTCCTGTATCTTGATTTTAGGCCACAGAAGATGACAGTATAAGCTGTCGAAAGCCGGTTTTCGCGAATAAATATTTTTCGGTTGACTATAACTTTGTTTTTCATTCAGTAAAAACCGAATACAGCACCATTATCTAATTATAATTATAAAATAATTTTACTTATTGTTTTTTTTAAACATAACTACAGCACCCTTATTTCACAATAAGATAATAATACAAATTTTCTCATAATAATTCAAAACTTGATTGTCTACACCATTTTGAGTTTCACTTCCAGTAGCAAGAGCAAGTAAATCCTTGGATGAAACCACCCTTGAGCAAGCTACATACAGAAAAACAGATCAATCGAAACGTAACAATTAGTCTAGCACACTACTTCACCCTTAAGAGTTAGGGGTATTTAACTCATACGTGCTGAATTTGTATTTATACGACATCATGCCACTTTATCTGAACGGTCCTCAAACCTATGGACTAATCCCTTTTTTGATTACACTTTTTTTTTCATGACCATCCCCTCCCACTCCATCCATGGGTTTTCTAGGGCTGTTTTCCCCACCCCCTAACCCCAATTATAGTCTAACTCCGACATTTTACGGGAACTGTCTCTGTCTTAGCATCTCAGGTAGAACCTCTTACACGCCGGGAGCCGCACCGGTCAAATTTTCGCTTCAGAAGCAAGACACAACGGCGGCAGTGCGACTGGACCATTTCGTTAAAGCGCTTATAAAATCATTGGTTCAAGTTTTACGATTCAGGAACTTTTTTATCGTAGTTAAATGTGCAAAACAAAGAACCCATTAAATGTGATTATGATTCATTTTTTTCTTATTAAATTACTGTCTTAAATTGAAGTATTTTAACACGTCTTTTTTAATAACTCTTTTTCGATAATTTAAGTTAACCATGGTAGACAGATATATACTGTCGCAGACGTTTTTGTCCCCCCAGGGGACTTACATCTAGTAAGTACGTGTTTGGCAAACACGAGACCCCGAGCTGAGTCTGGCATTACTTCCACTTACTTGTGTCAGACTCTTTCCTGTTGTCACCTCTTGTTCTTTTCCATCCCGACGCTAGGGTATCTTTCATTTTTCTCCTTCTTTTTTTATAATGATATACGTAATGTTGTGATATACGTTGATATTTGAATTTTGAGTTGTAATTCAAGAGGGTTTTTAGTGGGCATGATTGAGTCATTCGGCGAGTCCCACACGCGGGAGAAGTCATGTTGGTTCTCCCTAGTGCGTAACTGCATTCTCCCTACCTGTACAAGTTTTTAGGGCTTTAATGACCTCGATGTCGACGAGCCGTAAAGCCCCCCCCCCCCCACACACACACACAAAAAGCAGACGTTTTCGTAGAACTCTTTGAAGCAAACAATATTGCCAAATGTCCCCTATCTTTACTTGTTTAGGCAGCGTAAGTAAATATACAAGATATTTTTCCGACTTTATCGACATTTCGTCAAAAATCATTTTCTCACATAAACAAAAAGCCGATGTTCTTTCTGAACGTATAAACTATCTTCTTGCCAAATTACATCACAATCAGTTCTGTGGTTTAGTCGTGAGAAGGTAGCAAACAAACTGACACACATTTACATTTTAGCATGAATTTCAATTGATGAAAAGTATCGTAAGTAATTCACTTTCAGTAAAAATTAATGAAGATTAAAGAAAATTACCTGTAAAAAAATCCAAAATTTCATCGAGTAAAGTATACTCAATTAGTGTTATATAATTTAGGTAGAAAGTAATTATTTATTCACTAACTTTCGTTTGGATAGTAAATGACGGTATTTCGTTTGGATAGTAAATGACAGTATATGTTAAATTGCACTTGGTAAAAAACTATTTAGCAATTGATTTAAGTAATAATTGAAGATATTTAGTTAATAAAAACTGAAATGATGCCAATATGTAAATCGAAGAACAGACTGAAACCAAACAAGAATAAAAATGCCACAATTTCTAACTAATTTCACTCCTTTGCTTATTTTAAGAGACACATTTTAATAGCTACTAGATCTTACGTGTTAAATCGTCGCAGGTTTTCTATCAGTTATACAGTCTTCTACGTTTTACATAATGTCTTGTGTAACATCGCGATAAAAATCGGTGTCACCATTACGATGTCACCTTCAAATATGATGATAAAAGAAACGTAAATTGAGGAGGGAGAATAGTGACATGGAAAACAATCTACTGCGCTATAGTTATCAATTACGTGTCTCTATTTCGATGTCTGTTTTAATGTGATCGACTCGAATATACCTTAATGAAGTAACGAAATATTTAGAGGTAATAGAAGTGTTATATAATAGTATAAGGTATAAGAGGCGTATAGGACATTGTAAATCCAACATATAATTTAAAGGTTGAAAAAGTAGTAATGCAGTAATATATAAAGTAAAAAACAGTAAATAGTATTAAAGTCTTCAGAGAAAAATTCATCTTACACTGTGCCTAGATTTCAAACAGAGCACTGTCTTGAAGTTTTTCTTTTGAGTTGGTCGTATTATTTAAATAATAATAATAATAGTACTTTGTAGAATATATCTTGTATATCAAATATTTACAAATCAGGTTCCAGGTATTCTTTTATGTTATCAGTGAAGTTGAATACGATTAATGTGCCAGTCAATTGATTTAAATTTTACATTATTATTGTAAAGATCACGTTATTGTTTAGTCTCATACTTTCTACGTTGACTGTTGTTAGCATGCATGATGCGTTGTACTCGGACATTCCGAAGGACCTGATAAAGATGAACAGCATGTAATTTTTTGTAACATCCAATAAAACGTGCAAAGAGAACTGTAACACGAATATCATGTGCATTTATTATAATAACAGACGACGGAAATAAAAAATTTCGTTTGTTTCATATATTGTATTGTCATTATCTTGAAGAATTGATGTAATTTTTCTTTGAGGTTGTATACCCTTTAAAAATGTGGCTTCTAAAAATAAAAAGACGAAGAAGAATCCGTAATTCTTTGAAAGAGAAGACAATGAAGCGTTGGATAAGCGTTATGTTCGGACGGGAAGAAGTGTTATAATACAGAAATAGAAAATCTGCCAGTTGTTATAGATATCCACAGTGACTTATTGGAGATTAATTTTGACCTAGACATGAGAAGAAACCTCGCTAGTGGTCCTATTGCATGTAGGAGTCATCTTAGCTTCTACGTCACCTGTTGAAGAAACCCTGCAGAGCTTTTGCGTGAGTGAGCTCCATTGCGAACCGATGTCTTCCGGTGCATGTGCACCTACATCGGCTGCAGACACTTCCGCATGTGTTTCTACTGCTACGTTGCTGAGCTAAATAAAGAAAGCATAGAGTAAATGATATAAAAGTTAAACAGAATTTGAGAGAGAAATAAAAGTAAAGAGGACGGAATGGGGAGACACTGCAGGGAGAATCAACGTGTTGCGTTCTTGATTTATAGTATTGAGGTTTTTTGACATTATCCGTTCTAAGAAGCACTTTTATCATATCTACTAATTTTTAGTGTGACGCATCTAAACTTCGCATGCAAGGAGTAAGGTAGGAGTTCACTTATATGCTAATACTCGTGAATTGGATGGAATACGGTGTGACGGTATTCCAAAAGATAGCAATGTTTCTAAGTAAATACTTCGTAAGATTTTCTTGGAAGAGAAAATTCATATCGATAATGTGCGATATATCTAAAACGTTTCAAGAAAACGGATAATATTGAGCACGGATGTAACACTTCGATATGAAATTATCTTATAAACAGGAAATATGACAAAATTATACAACGACGTTGTGCACTAACAAGAAATATACACCTCAATACTGTTTTCTTTCAATATCTTTGCTTTTTTGCTTAATACTTACACATAATAGTTTCACAAATGTTGTTGGTTATGTTACGTGGCAATATGCCACCACGATTCACTCGTTATTCAGGGAATGGATTTGGTACTATAGTTTGTACCCATTCAATCAGATGCAATAGTGGAGCATTCACAATAGATTCTTTTATAATGATTTCGATATGATGCAAGGATATCAATTTTTTTACGTTCTACCCATATATACTCGTTAAATCGCGAGGTAACAAATTCTATGGGAATCTTACCTCAATTTATGGATGATTTATTTTTGACCTACCAGTGCATGTAGACATATCGTGAGCTGAGTAGTCGGAATGCTCTACTGTGCTGTTCATTTCGAGCGCTTTTTGCTTGTTCTTCACCGAAAAGAAGTTTTGTCACTCACATAACGTGAACAGGAAGATTATCTTACAATCAGCTCGCAGTCCGGAGATGACCTTCTTAACCTTTCTTGACTTGGGGTCCGAATTTCCGCAAAAATCTGAAAGTTCGGATTTTAATTCCCGGAAGGCTACTTAGCCCACGTGTGCTACCCTTTGCGATGAACGCTACGTTTTATCTAGAGGCTGGCAATGTGTCACCGAAACGTCTGTAAGAGATAGCCCCAGTGAAAATGAAAAATATGTCTGTTTTATGTGGCCACGGGTGGACGAGTCAGTCGACGAATTACGACGTGTGAGAAGTGAGATATTTTAATAATGATTGACACTCAGACCCGATGACCCGTAGACGTTCACAGTGGGACCCTACCGGCTCCGCCAACTGAAATCCTCCAAATCTACCGCGAGCTGCTTCTAATCCACTCCGTGTATGGAATGGCGACTAGTGCTGAACCATAGAACTGGTATCAGCAGTATTGACAGGTTTGATAAAATTCGTGGGAAATATTTGCAGATTCGGTGGCCACAGACACCGACGTTCTCTTCGTGATGAATTAATGATAATTTGGATTGATAATCTGTTTTTTGTTGTTCTTTTTGTAATACTAAATTTTCTTCCAATAATGTAGATATGAGTGTAATTTATTTTGTCTTTCAAACAAGTTTATGTGCTTCTTCTTTTTAATGTCGTTTACTTCATTGACTCAATTTATAGGAGAAAGTGAAGAATTCTTTGTTCGTAATCTAACAATAATGTAAAGAGCAAAAAATTGACTTATGATAAATTATTAGACATGTTTGTTTTCCTGATAAGACGTAATTTATGACAAAATAGCTATTATGACAAATTTCTTATTTGTTGCTCTCCTTATACCAGGAAATGTTCTACAGGAAAATTTATCGTTTCACGAATGTTCATCGGTTCAGTTGTTCCAGCTGTCTAACGTGAAATATTTCTGTTTTACAGGTGTGGAATAAGAGGGCGTTTTTTTGTTGTGGTCCCAATCCACAATCAAGAGAACATCGTCTCCACCGCGACGTGTCGTCAATGCGAAATGAAGACGATGCACAGAAGACTAACACAGCAATCTATTACTCCAAGCAACCGCTCTCTCGCTCTCTGTAAAACAAGTCTCTTTTGTCTCCCCGTCCCACAAACGAGAGAACAAGGAAAGAAAAAAGAAAAATAATAATACTTAGCTGAAAGGAATGAAATTAAGAATTCCCTGGAGTTATAAAATTTGCTCTTCTCAAAGAGATTAAATTGGCTTACAACGTCGGAGGATCTTTATCTGTAAGCATTGCTGTTGTTACAATCTGCTGTCTATCACGTCGGCTGACGGCCGCCCACGAACACCATTAAAATTTAATAAGCAGGTAGCAGGTTACTGTGGGGTGGTGAGAGGAACTCCTGCTATTATTTTTTCTGCCATCTGCTGTTACCTGCCCTGTATCCAATGGAATTAAGTGCGATTGCGAGATGATGAGGAATATCACCTATCGGAAGAAAATAGTTTCTCCTTTGTGCAAGTTGGTCAACTGAAGTATTATATAGTTTTAGTGTTGTGCTGTGTAGTGCCGCCGTTGGTGTACATTACGTATCTGTGGGCACAGCGACCTAGAGCAAGGATCATTGCCGCCTCCCCCATCGCTCACACCGCGCGTCGCCGTGCGGGAGAGTGTTTGTGAGGATCGCCGCGAGCGCGCCACCGTCGCCTGCCGAGGCGCGCTGCCACCTACGGTGCAGGCTGCGCTCCCGCCAGTCGCGCTTCAGACGGCATCCGCGAGGGTTGTGTGTGTGTGACGAGAGCGAGCGGCCGAGCGGAGCAAGTGAAGGCGTTGTGCGTTTTCACCCCATGCGCTCCACACATCTGGACTGAGTGGGCGCACCGCAGCTGGGGGCACAAGATCGTAGCGACGGCGGTCACCATGCATCAGGAGGCGGTGGCCGGCGACAGCGGCGCCGCCGCCACCGCCAAGGATTTTCGCGAGCGCACCCTGCGCACGCTCAAGATGTCCCTCGGACGCCTGTGGAAACGGCGCTCTGTCACCATCACCGAGTACGATCCTACGTACAAGGTGGCGTACCTGGGCAACGTGCTTACCGGATGGGCGAAAGGTGAGTTAAAGGAAAGGGGGTCTGAAGCACCTGCGCGTCAGCCGGGTGCCCCGGTGTGGCGCGGAGCGGCGCTACGCTCCCACGCACAACCTGTCCCTTCCCAACGTCCGCCTGTCAAGAAGTATTGTCTGCTTCTCTTTCACTGGCGCTGGGTGATACTTCTGCTACCTGGTGCTGTGCTGTCCCTTCTACCTTTTTCGTATCTTAGCTTTTCGATGTGAAGAATGCTCGTTTCGACTTAAGAGAGTGCAGGATTAGAACTGTACCTGGTGCGCAAAAGTCTTTATCGGTTTTACGGGACATATAAGACGATTTTATGGCTGAATTATGGTTGGATTTTATTGCAGAAACCATTCAACTTCTTGTAGTTGATGCACTTCGCAACTTAATGTTCAGAACACAATCCTGGGATGATCCCGTTGGATATAAAAGCAGATAGAATTAAAAAAAAACGCAATACCAGCATAGAATCTTGAAATAATGGCACTCAGGTTTTCTTTCCGTTGTAAATCCAGGAGAATTCCTGAAAGATATGTCGAAACCATATAAAGAAATTAAACAATACGTAAATTATCCCTATGAATCTTCTTCCCAGGAAATTTTATTGATTTTAATAAACACTTGTTTTCGTAATAAATCATCTTCTTCATAAATACTAGTCACAAACGAAGCGAATTTTATGGTTTCCTTCTTTGTCGAAATATTTTACATTTTTGCTATATTTTAAATGTATTTTGACCATCTTCTTCTTTGGATGTACCTTATTGAGTAATTCAAACCGTCATTCTGTTCCAAATAAATTAAATTCGGATGAATTATTATTTTAATCCTGACAATTATATCTGATAGCCATCTACCCAATGTGAGTTTCACTCTGATCGATATATTATTCTCTTACTATTTCACGCTACGTATACCTAGGACAATGAAAACATTTGGACAATAAATTTAACTGAATCGTTAGAAATAATTTTACTGCATTAATATGATGTATGTAAATGTAAGGCGGAAGTCGGTTTCTTTTGGACTAAAATCTATCAGAACATTATTTACTACTGTTAGTAACATTGTATGCTGATTTGTTGCCTGATGGTGATAGCTATATATAGTCTGATAACGTCTTTTGACAATAGTGAATATTTTTCACCAAAAACGAGAGAAAAGTTTCTGTCGGATTAAATAAATGATTTGTTAACAAGGTTATCATTACGTTATTAAGAATTTGATACTACGTTTCTGTAAAATCACAAAGAGTAATCCACAAATCATCTTAGTATGCACTTTTCACTAAAGGATGCGTATCGTCGAAACGTTTTGTTGCTATTTCCTCTTTTCATGTGAGCCGACAATAGATGCATTCCTGTTTGCTTTCGAAAGACACTCGCTCCTTCGCATGAAATTGTTCTGCGTGATAGCGTTTGTTCGTCATGGAGTAGGCGAGTGCTTTTCCGCGTTTCGTGAAACGCGCGGACGGAATTTGGAGCTACGCGGTCACGCGTGGCCCGTGCTCTGAGAAAACGCCCTTCCGCCGGCGGAGCGTCGTGGCGTCGGCGACGACGGCGGCGGTGGCCACTCGTGATCTGTTGGCGGCTCTTGGCGTGCTGAAGACCGGTGCGGGTGCCTTCACCCTGGGCAGCCACTGCCACCCTCCTACTCTCCTCAGGTCGCCAATGGGCGCTGGGATGCCGACCGGTGGCACAGTTGCGTTCGCCCCTCAGGTGTAGGCGGCAAGGGAAAGTGTCGAGACAGAAATAACAGGAGGGTTATTTGCTCTCTTGCGGAGATTTCAGACTGCTGAGGTAGAAAAAAATTACAGTATTTCGCAACACAAACTTCAAAACGTTACGTCGTGTATGTTATGGGGAGTTATGAGTACGTTCAATATCGCAATACACGTAGCTTTGAAAGAAATATCATTTCTGATACTTCAGAGTTGGAATAAAGAAATCGCGGAACTTCAGCTCTGTGTTATTGTCGAGGAATAGTACTTAAACTTTTATGAACGGTTATCTTCTTCTTTCACATTTTGCAATTTAAGTTGATCCAGTTCATTACAATTCTTTCATTTCTTTTGCTCTCTTAGCTCCACAAGTTGTGGAATGATCTATTTCACCGACAAAAAACTTATAAAACATCCTTACTTTATATGCTTATTCGTAAATGTGTTGCGTACTTGAATTAAGCACAAATAGAGAAACTGGCGCCGAATCACCTAATTATTATTCTGTTAATGTCTCCTTATTCGTTTTTATTCGTTCATATTTGTGCGTGTCAATATTATGCAAGGAAATAAATGCCCATTGTTAATCCGACAGAAAACTGTAAATCACTATGTAGGCTTATCAGCACACTTCTATCGTTATTTCCCGAAGTATTCCGGAATGTGCGTGGGAAATTTGTGTCCATTTGACGTTATTTCCTTGCGAGTAATTACTCGTGTTTACTTTGTTATGTTGTTGTTTTGGTTGTTTTCCTTCCTGGAATTTATTTCCAGTTTTTCTCTAGTGTTACAAAGGTTTCTTGTCGACGAAGATGACAATAATATTCTTTTCGATTCGGATATTTATAATATTTTATTACACAACGATACATAAACCTTGAAAGCGAAGCGAATCTATAGTAAGTGTATTGTATATTTGAACCAACTCACTGGACAAAAAATTAAAATCATTAAAACGTTTCGGTCACGAATCATTTATCACTTTTTTGGCTTCATCAGGTCACTCATCTTCGTCAGATTTTGTGCCGTGTAATTTGTGTTGAAGGTAGTTTTACCTAGAACTATTAAATACATATGGGATTACCCTTCCTTCAGTATCTGATGTGTAACTGTAAATTTGTCTACAGTTCAGTAGTGAAAAATATACGTTGCAAAAAGCATTTTAATATTTTTTTTAATTAAAGCATATTCTGTAAACTTTCCGTTCTCTGCAAAACTCTGACGTCACTGAAAAAGTTCTAATAATTTAATTCTCATCTAAGTTCTCGGTTATTAAAATTACGACGAGTCTAAAGAGTAAACTCAAATCAAAACTGAGCCTTACTGGTAGTCGTCTTTCGTGGTCCTTAGCTGGCCTGATCTCTCTCTCTCTCTCTCTCTCTCT